>JAVQJF010029714.1:0-25550 GCA_036023855.1 Gadopsis marmoratus | reverse complement strand
CACACACGCGTGACAGGAAGTAAGATTTTCTTCATATCTACTATCTGAATATCACTAAATTAAGCAGGTTAGCTGCCCTGCCATGATGCGGTTTCAAGGACATCTAGCCCATAACGTAGTTTCCTGCTATAATATATAGAATAACAGGCAAAGAATAGCTGAGCTTTATAAATACAGCCAGCAGCCAGTTAGCTTAGCTTTGCATAAAGACTGGAAACAGAGGGAAACAGCTAGCTAGTTCAAGGTAACAAAATCCACCTCCTCTAAAGCAAATAAACATCTTATATCTCTTTTGTTCTCATCTGTACAAAAACCTAAATGTTAAAATGACACATTCTAGTTTTAAGCTAACCAGCTGAACAATCACATAGGAGGAGTGTGGTATGGATCTTCTCATCTATCGCTGCAAGAAAGTGAATAAGAGAATTTCCCAAAATGTCAAACTATTCATTTCATTTCTCCTCGAAGAGCCTTTGAGTTTGGAAAGGTTCCACACATATATATTCTGTATCAGCTTTTGTCTTCATTGACACCGATAATCAGACCCAAGACTCAGCTCTTTTACATCACATGGACATTGTCTTGTTTGTTTCTCCAAACTTCAGCCTGACAAAGTTTGGGATCTCCATTAGAATTTGAAATAAAAGTTCAGAGGTTTTGAACAAAGCTTGTGCTGACTGACCCACCGGTCGACTCCACCTTATGTTGCATGCCGATCCCCATCTCTCCAGTATCACCCAACTAACACCCAAAAATACTTAAATAAACAAAAGTAGAGGTTTAACTCTTGGCTCCTGCTGGAAATAAACCTTTAACGTTCTGAGTTTGAGTGGACTAAGGACTTAATACCTTGTAATGTCAATAAAAAAAAAAACATACCACAGTATATGGAGCAGAATTGACTGTGACAGATAATATTTGCTCTATATGAGACTTATTCTTCTCTAAAAGCTTTTTTATTCTTTAACTTATAGAAAGCTGACATGAGTAGGAATGTCACTCTGCTGCTGCCCAGTCCACCACAAATACGGTGGTCCACACCATCCTGGGGACACTGGGGGATCAAAATGAGATGCAGACTGTGCAGCCAACCAGCCAGGACTCAAGACATTACCATACCGATGAAAGTCCTCAGAGCATCAAGGGCTGAACAAACACTCCTACAGTTCGCTCCCTCTCCTCCCTCCCTCCCTCCCTCCCTCCCTCATCTCTCCTCTTTCATGTTTCTTTCTAAACGGCTGCCTTCATTGTTCCCTCTCATTCCTTCTCTATCTCCATCTCGCTGCCTTTCACCGGGCTGATGTGCCGAGCCGACGGAGGAGTGTGGCAGACATTCCCTGTCCCTGCCCCAGCCATGCCTACTGCTATCTCTGCGTCTGGGTTATGTTAGGGGATAAGACCTGAGCCAAGATGCTCACAGTCTCCAGACCTCCATAGCCTCAGTGTAAACGCCTTCTGTGTTCTGGCCAGAACGTGGTGAGGTGATGGCGTGGCACAGTCAAAAACTGAGACCACGGGATGAAAACCACAACCTCAGCCGGCACAGACTCACCTGTGGCGACGCCGTGATACTGCCTCCTCTTTCGGTTCTACTTGGTGGTTGCGGCTCTGCCATATATCCCGCTGACTCTTCCAATTGAAATCAATGAGCGACCATCCAAAAAAACAGAATAAACCCCCCCCCCCCCAAAAAAACCCCTAAAACCTCCTGATCGCTCCCCTTCACCCTCTCTCTTCTCATTTGGAAATAACACATAATCATCTGGCCCTCTGCGCCTTCCAAGAACCCCTGACATCAAAAACCGACCAGGATTTTTTCTGTTTTGCACACAAAAGATAATAACACACACACAGAGAAATAACAGTGCAACAAAGGTAAAAATATGCAGCCTCACCCTTTGCGGAAGAATCTTGTCTGCCATTTTCCTTCTCTTAGCACTAGAGAGAGGGAGAGAAAGACAGAGAGAAAGAGGAAAAAGAGAGCATGTTACTATGGTGACTGATAGCGTAGCACCCAGGCCATCTGCTAAAATGCTGGGCCATATCCAGCACCTCAGCATACCAGCTGTGTGTGTGTGTGTGTGTGTGTGCTCATGTGTTTGTGTGAAATGCAGTGACACACCTGGAGAGAGAGAGCCAGCCAAAAAAGTGTCAATCACACATATCTTGCTTGACATGTAATCGCCCCTCACACCCACACCCACAAACACACCCACCCACCCACCCACCCACCTACACACACACACACACACACTGCAGAATCACTGGAGTCATTGCAGCAGGATTCGGGTGCTGACAGGATGTGTGTTCAAGAGCTTTTAGGAATGCAGAGTCTTCAGGATTAGGAGAATGTAAGTGTGTGTGTGTGTGTGTGTGTGTGTGTGTGTCTATATATTTTCATTCATGAATTCCTGGCATTTCCTGCTGTGTGTGAAAACAACATTTGTTTGCTAATACCATGTTTTTTAATATGTTCCAAGGAGAGACCAAGAACAAAAAGACAATCTGTGCCAAGTTGGTGCCTTTGTCAGAACCTTCTCACCATGTGACTCAAAATCAACACTACAGCTTCCGTCTCTAGTCAACTTTCCTTGAATATTCAATCTGTGGACACCTGTGATATGTGGAGCGCCCACGTAAATGCATGCATGTGTTTCGTTGTCGATGTCTGCAGAAGGACACAGCATAAAAACACCTAGATGGCACTACACTGCAAAAAGAGCAACTTTAAAAAAAAAAAAAGGTCAGTATATCTTCTTTTAGGATGATTTAATTATAATCTTCTTACATCGTAATTTTTTCAAAATTCAATAATCTTGCCTTGTGAACGTTAAATCCTCCTGGCAAAGCTCAGAAGCAAAGAAGCAAAATAATTATTTCAAAGATTTCAGAGTCTTCTCTGTGGTCCTATTTTAGGATATAAACTCTTAAATTGAGCTAAATTAAAAGACAATCTTCTTTCAAGCACAATTATTGCGAATATGTCAAATTTCACTGCTTTTATCAAAGTCATTATGCTGAGAGTTACATGAGAAGATTGTCCGCTAAATATAAGGCAAGAGCCAGCAGGTGATTAGCTTAGCTTAGCATAAAGAATGGAAATAGGGGGAAGCAGCTAGCCTGGCTCTGTCTTAAGGTAACAAAATTCACCCACTAGCAGGGCTCATTCACTTTGTTTATTTCGTACAAAAACTGAAGTGTAAAAATTACATTTTGTGGATTTACAGGGGGTTAGTTACTCTCCCGGCAAAGAAAGAGTCTGACACATAACTCTCTGTAAAACCAAAACTTGTCATATAAGATATAACGTGTTAATAAGCGAGCTTCCCGGAAGGCAGATTTTCTTACCCTGCAACAGATCCAGGCTAGCTGTTTCCCCGTTTCCAGTCTTTGTGCTAAGCTAGGCTAACTTCATATTTAGCATACAGGCACGATAGTATGTTAATCTCCTAAATAAGCAAATTTTCCAAAATGTCTAACGATTCTATTCAAAGGTAGATAGTCTTTCTATGCTCGATTTCAGTTTGATACTAGGGGTGGGCGATATGGATACAATCTTCGTGAAAGGTCATTTTATATTGTGATTCAATTTTAATTTCATATAGTCTGTACATTTGAGAAAGATAAAAAAAAAGGGCAATGTGTAGTGGTTTTGGTAATAAAGATGCATGTTGGCCCACAGTGACTAAGAGATGGATAACATGGTATAAACAATACAGAAAAATCTCTGACTCCCAACTTGACATTTCTATCGTCTCGTGGTATATTATCATCAGATCGCCCAACCCTATCTGATGGAAGAACATTTCTTTAGGTTACATAACATTTCTTCCTGTTTTTACAATGGGATCTTTTTGCAGTGTAGAGACATTTTCTATCACAGAGCACTGCAACGGTCTGTGCAGCAGTATGTTACATCAGCATGCCAAATACTGAAACAAGCCTGCCGCAAGGAGAATTGAAAGATCTGGGGGTGTAATGCAAAGGGAAACACAAACCTGCATCACAACAATCCGTCATTTTAAACTGTTTTAAAAGGGCTTTGAGATTGGATTCTACTTTATTTTTCTGTTCTAGCTGGAAAACAAAACTGTTACCGTCATGCCATGCTCCAGTCCAAAGCATGCACCGCTACATTTCAGGGGTCAACTTTTAGGCCCGTTGGCCAGAACAACTCATTCAGGGAGTGCTGGGCTCGGGTGGAAGGCTAAATAGGCCAGAGTCATCAAACGTAAGAAAATGGACATGCAGCAGAATAAACTCCTACTTTGATCCGAGCGTGGGATCTGATTGGGGCTCTCTCATGTCCATCTGCCTCGCCGGCATCTCATTGGCTCCGGGGAATCCGACTGGCTTCCTAAGAATTGGTGAGGATTCGAAGGTTGTCCGATTAGAGTTGTGGCGAGACACACACTCAGTGGCAGCAAGTACGATGTCAGAGGGGAAACACCTGGTGGTTCTGGCTGTTTATGCGTTGGATGTGTGTTAAGTTCAAGGGTCTGTTAGTAGGTGCACACTCTAAAACTCAGACAAGGGCAGGCACAGGGATGGGCGTGTAACTGTGTCCATGCACGCACAAAGTGCAGCAGAGGAGGACCTGGGAGGCGTCTTGCTCATCTGAGGGACACGCTCATTCAACAAAGTTTCTCTGTGAACCAAAACAATCATGCTTCACACACACAGACAGACAATACACTGACAATGGTCACACTGTGAACCTTCGTATCACAGGGAAGGGAGCAAAAAAAGCAAGTGTGCCAGTTTAGCTCTTTTATTCGGCTCTGAATTGCAAATACGGATCCTGCACTGATGGCGTAATGTGCAGTGTGCAGTGTGCTCCTCAGGTGCAGGTGAAGACAACATGCACTCTCTGTACTCACACCTTTTGGCCCATTTCCCCCGAACCAATTCTCAAACCGTTCTAAGCATTTCCGTGGCAAAAAACTAGCTCTTGACCAGATCATTCAGCTTCGAACCATCACCAAGAAACCTGTTTCTTTATCACATAAAGCTAGTGATGTTCCTAAGTAACCTTAAGGGACAAAGGCCAAAATTAACAGTGAAAACTGAGGTTCAGAGGTTCATATATAAAAGATTGGGGCTTTATAAATAACGTGGCCCTCGTGGGAAATAAAAGATGTTCAAGGTGATGGCGACCACAGCGCATTTTTGTCAGGTTTGTTGTTTGACCACACACTGTCAGAACAGCTTTCTTATATTACAATACGCGGCATGTTTGTTGCTAGGGAACTCCCAGATTTGGCGATACAGTCATTTGGCTCGGGTTCCGTGGAAGGTTTTCAACTAATTTCACGTAACTAAAGAAGTGTTTGACTGCCCGCCTCTGTGATGCCACAGCACATCGTGATGAAACACCAGATTCATAACAAAAACAAGTCATGACTTTGCATAAAAACAGTCCAAAATTTAGGTTGTATAAAAATGCGATGAGAAAAGCAGAATTATTTTATACATGTATTTCCACGTGGCACCAACTTTGCCAATGAGTACGATAATATGCATCTGAAGCACACATGAGATGAATCCACACATTCAACTTTGCTTCAAGATGCTTTTTTAAGAACGACAGTCTCCAGTATTCCCTGCTACGAGACACACTTACCACAGAGGTCAAAGCCTCTGTATTAAAATCTACATTTTTGCCTCATTGTCTTTTGGGTGATACAAGAACTTCCCAACCCTGTCTCCGAGAAATTACAGTCATATACTACTAATTTGCAACAGCAAATATATTTTCTATTAACATAATGAGAAAACGCTGTTAATTATTGTATTCTCCAAAACACGAGATCCGAACCTTGGTCTCTGTTGTCAAAGTCCTGGGTTCACCATCCACACCGACCATCTGCCTGAGTAATGTGCGGTATAATGAATGTCGTGCTTCCTACGGTGCACAAAATGCATCCCCACAAAACGTATTTGGGGTAACAAATGAGTAGTATATAAACGTAATTTTATAGGACACGGGACAAGGTATTCACGACACTTTATGCAAAGCAGCCCGGAATTAAATCCTATTTTTAGCAGCAGCTTTGCGTAGGACGGCGTTTGTTCTGCAGGGCGAGTGTTGCTGGGACCATAAGGTCTCAATGACACTGCAAACACAGGTGGCCCGCCCTCATCTGGCAGCCGCGTGGGGTCTGAGCTGGATGGAGCAGAGCGGGGACCTGGAGCATCATCTTGTTTGCCAGAGGACACACGCTCCCACAAAGCAACAGAGAGCCAGAGTGACACCTGGACAGGTCACCCTGGACCATCGATCAGACCCTCTGCAGCCAGCCGGGCCGCTCTTGGGGGTTGAGGCCCCCGACGCAGGACAACATTTCCCCTGACCTGTTCGACAAGCCTGCTTAATTGTAAGTGGATCAATTGTGCTGCAGATACTGAGAGAATGAAACCGAGAGAGACAGCGGTCCACTGAGTGCACATATTGATCTCCTTTCTAATGACCATACCTGCCACACACTTAATACACATCCATCCACTTTGTGTGTGTGTGCCCGGGATACTGATGTTCAGACCTTTTGTGCATTGTAGTACATTGTACACAACAGATAGTGTAACAATAAGCCAAAGCACAAAAGCACCAGAGACTGAACACCCGCAGGCAGCAGCGTGGACACTACATCGATATGACCATGGGACAAACCAGACGACCAAGACACATAAAGAGTGAACAGAGGGGAAACATTCAGCCATGGCAGCGATTGGGATGGTGAGGAGCGGATGCACAGAGCAGTGAGCGAGGCAAAAGATGCCAAACGTGGAGCAGAGGGAGAGAGTCTTAACAAAAGTTGAAAGCTGAACAGAGACACACAAAGGTCATGGCTTCACTTCTCATCAATGCGATTTCTGAGATCTGAGTCTGAAGGTCAAAATATTTAGGCAGCGTCTTCAAATTGCTTGTTTTGTCCGATCAACAGTCTAAAACCCAAAGATATTCAATTTACCAGGACACAAAACAGGGACGAGCAGAAAATCCTCAAATTTGAGAAGAGAAGATGGGAAGATGGTGTTGGTGGCTCGGTCCACCACTTTGGTCCAGTCTGAAATATCTTGCCATGAAATTTTGTACAGCTCATCCAGAATACGGCAGCCAGAATATTAATAAAAGCCACAAGATCTAAACATGTCACCGCTGTTCTAAGATCGCTACGCTGGTGCTTTTAATTATTTTCAAATCCATGACTGGCCTAGCTCCGCCCTGCTTTTCCGACATGCTCGAGGAATATACACCAAACAGGTCCCTTAGATCAAGTAGCAAAGGTCTCCTCACAATATGCTACTTTACTGTTAGTTACTTATTTTATGATCAGTACCGTGACACGGGTTATGTTTTATTTATTTTCTTTAACTTTAAGTCATTTTTACCTGGAATTAGTTGTTTTCATTCCCTTTTACTGTTTTATCTTGTCATCAGATCTTTTGTATTTTTAGACTATTTTGGTTTTGTGATTTTACATAATGTAGGATCCTCTTGTGTCAAATGTTTTTGTGGGTTTTTATCTCTGTCTTGTCATGTCATTGTGTTCTTCCTGAAGCACATTGAGTCGACGCAAGCTGTATGAAATGTGCTATATAAATACACTTGACTTTACTTGGTGCCAGTAGTTAAAGCTGCACTTTTCCGACTTCTTACTTTCAGGGATATAAAGGGTTTTTTTTTTCTCCACAGCCCTTTTTACCATTAAACAAAATCCAAACTTCTCAAATGCTTTGTGTTAAACATTGTCTTAAGAGATGAGAATGTGTTTCCTGAATGACATCAAGTCTAAAATTTGCTAAATTATGAGTTTAGTCTGGAATTGTGTAATCAGAAAATATGGAAAAACCACTAAGAATCTGACAAAGAAATAAATATATTAAAATACTGTGGTTTGATGTACAGCTCTTACTACATTGCCTGCACATGATTCATGACCATTTCCATGTTTGGTTTTGAAGATTGCTGCCAGTATGAGCAAAATCAGATACTTTTTGTGTGTAACCACGGCCGTTGTAGTCTACATGATCTCAGCCATTGCACACAAAAGCAGACAAATAAGGAGTTGCTAACATTCAAGCCATGCAGTATGTAGGTACAGTAGGAGCTGGAGGTTGACTTGGTCCAGACTCACTTTCTGGTCCGATTCTGGACGGCCTGCTGCTGCTGTTGCTGCTGCTGCTGCTGCTGGACCTGCTGGGAGGGGGCAGGCCTCTTACGACTGGGCTCCATCACCGGGGAGGGCAGGCCGGGCCGCACCGCCGGGCTCCCTCCGTACGGTGGGCCGGGGGGGCCCATGGGTGCTCCCTGGTGGGGCATCCTCGCTCCAGACGGCATGCCAGGACGCTGGGGAGAGGAAGCAGGAGAAAAGGTCACACATACTGTATGTAGAAAACTTGTAATCAGAAATTAGTGCTTCTAAAAATACAACAAAGGAAACACTAGATCAATTGTAACTTTTATGCATTTCTTCCTGATGGATTCAAGGTGTTTTTTTGTGAACGCACTCATCTTATCTGGCAGTACTTCTTATCTGAAGTAGAGCTGCAACAAAGAGTGTCACATCAGCTCCTAGTCCTGATCTCACAGATTTAAAATTAAATTCTGGTGTCTGCTCTGGTTACAACAATACATTTTCCCCAAAGGTCTCTTTCAACAGGAACTAGCAGTTTGAAACTGGAGCGTCTGCTACCTGTTTCAACCTTTGGTGAACTTTCAGTAATCAAACAACTACTACACTGGTAAACATGGACACACATTAAGCAAGTTTTCTGTGTTTTGAATCTTACTGCCTCAAACATGAAAGAAACAGTTTAGTAAAGCTTTAAAAGAAGTACCATCCTATGTGGGATTTGGCTTTGTTTGATAGTTGACAATAGACGCCGACATGAAATACGGAGAATGCACTTTAGGCAACTTTTGAGCCCTGACAGTGTCAGTGGAATCAGTCTGCGGCACCGATTTGCAGAAAATGCCAGAAACAAAAGCAACTGTACTGAGAACAAGCGGAACTGTTTTGTTTCCCTCTTATTTTCTCTCTTGTTATATTGTCTGCTTTAAACAAAAACAGCTGAAAAATAGACTAAATGAAGATTGTGTTCTCACACACACACACACACACACACACACCTCCTGAACAATGCAAACAGTGTCAGAGTCCACAGTCCCACACTCCCGTCATGACGCCTGGGAACAACTGGGGGGACTCTCACCTGTGCTTGTCACTCCCATGGCAACAGCTGCCTCCCGCCTCGGTTTATTGTCTGAAACCAAATTAGGATTTGTGTGATAGAAAGAAATCCTTTGACTCCTTTGAACCAGAGCAGACCACCTACTGTATGTAAGAGGACCCCGCCAGAGTGTAAAACACATCTACAGAGAATAAGCAGTCCTCTAATTACAATAGTACATAATATTCAGACAATTTACTCAAGTAAAAGTAGCAATACTACCATGTTAAAATCTGAATCTTAGCAGCAAAGTGTACTTAACGTATTAAAAGTACTCATTATGCAGGAGAATGGCTCCTGTCAGTGTTATTATTGGATTACTATTACTAATGCATTAACACTTTAACTCATTTACATACTGTTGACAAGGATTACCAAATGAACAACTACCCGCAAACCCTCAGGGACACAAAGGCCCCAGGCGCGTGGCAAGTACTTTGTAGAAATTCAATTAATTCCATATTTAGTTGGTAATATGCGCCAACAGTGCACCATCTAAACTAAAACGCTCCTGCATTATTTCTTAATATTGAGGCCCTGTCTTCAAGAAGGGCCTCGCATCAGAATCTTGTTTTAGAGACACGGTGAAATGAAAAATACATTTGAAATGTTCTGTGTTTATTTTTCATTGTGTAAAAAAACATAATCATAAAAAGTTAAAATCCTCCTCTTTTCACTTCCTGTAAAGCGTAAAAATTTTTTGATGACTCATCCTGAAGTTACATAAATGTATCCGATCAAATGTGATTTGGAGTCTCAAGCTAACCCCCCTGTCCATCCCACGAAACCGCACTTTGCTGTTAATTTTTATATTCTTTATTTCCAATGAACGTGGTTGAGGTCTAATTTGTAAAATTAACCCTTATTCTCCTAATCTAATAATGCGGTAGGTGTGTGTGGAGGTGGACGTGTCGTGTTATATTGGCTAAGTCGTGCATCCCTTTTTTCGTAATCCAATTAAATTTCTCACAGCAACATAGCACAGCACCTCGCCAACAGACACGAACCGAGAGCTCAGACCGACTCTTTTTTCAGTCTCTGTTAAACTCGCTATGAGATACATATAGTGTAACCAGTCACGCCACAGTTTACGGGACATCATGACTCCAGAACGTTAACGTAGGCAGCTACCATTTACGTTACTTTATGATGGAAAATAACCTTTCTGTGCACGTTGTAATAACTTGATCTTCCCGATAACGCGATCTGCCCAGAAACTAAATATCCAAATGAACTTATTTAATTCGATATATCGCCCAGCCCTGGTTGATATTATGCTTACATGCTGCATGTTTTTAAATAATTTAGCATTTAATCAAATTATAACCAAGCTAACCTGGAGAACCCCAGGGGAAAGAGGGAGGGTGGGGGTCTGATTGGGGGGCCCATGGCTTAGTTTTGCCCTGGGGTCACCTAGCAGGTTAATCCGGCCCTGACTGTTGTGTGGTTTGATCTATAACACTCATTACAGGGTTTGCATATAAAATCATAATCTGCAAAATAACTAGAGGTTTCGGATAAATGAAGCAAAGTTAAAAGTATAAAGTTGCACAAAATAGATTAACCTTAGTAGAGTGCAAGTACATCAAACCTTAAATACAGTGAGTAAAGGTACTTAGTCACCAATGCAATGCATCATGACCACGAATTGATTGATGATTTCTCAGTTAATGTCTAACGATGAAAGACACTGAGAGTCTATTCTTCCCTCCACCGCTCTATTATTCAAAAGAACATCTAAACCTTGTTCTTTGACAGAGCCGTGACTTTACAGACCTAAATGTTTAACCATCACCTTGCAAAAAAAAAAAAAAGAAAAAGAAAGAAAAGAAAAGAAGAAAAAGTCCTCTTTCAAATGGGCACAGAAACTGCCGGCTACATTTTGAAACACAATTGTTAAATGTCAGAGAGTGAGGACAGCTGAAGGATACAAATCACGAGTTTCATAATCTCTCATACGCTCACGTTTCTTCCCAACATTTCACAGTTTGTCTCCTCTAAGTGTGCATTGCTGCACATACGTACACATGTCAGATCTGATCTTCAGATGGTCCACAGGGAAAACCCCAGAACACAAACAACGAAGAACACCAGACAATAAACAGCAGGGAGTGCACAATGCGAGAACTGATAATCAAACGGGGTCCACATGTAAGCTCATGTGTTCACACGGGGCGATTTAATAGCTAAAAACAGATTCTGTGCCCTTTGAAATGACCAGGCAGAGATCCTGTGATAAGAAGCCTGAGCAGGCGTTGCTGTCACTCTGGTTGGGTTGGCGAGGGGGGAGGGGATGTTGGGGGGTAAGAGCAACTGAGAAGGATCCCCAAACGGGGCGAGGATAAGACAAGCATATGGTTTGGGGGCCTGCTGCTCGAACGTTTTTCACCTTGTGGGGCTTTTAACGGAACCCCCTTCTTTTTATTCTGTCCGCTCAGACCTGACTTCCAGCAGCCAGAACAGAGACTGTTACAAGCGTCTGTCTGGGGAATTTGAGCCTTTCAGATAACAGATACATAAAGTGTAAGATGAATTTCCCCTAAACCCACACACACACACACAGATACAGACACAGACAATAAGCGGTACTCTATAATCTGACCTGCTGAACTGACTCCAACACTCTGCACGGAGCTCTGCCAGCCAGCCAGCCAGCAATCGAATCTGCCATGTGGATGGATATCTGAGAAGTGTGCTGGCATCTCTGGAGGGATTTGAAGAGGCCAAACTTAACCCACACTCTACTAAACATATGAATCTGTGGGTTGTAACATGCACGGCCCCTATAAAGGCTTCGATTGGAGCCCTGAAATCTGTTCAGAACTAAAGATGAGGTTAAGATCATTTTCTTTTCATTATCTGCTTGTCTGAAAAAAGTGAAAAAAGTCCCAAAACACGAGTTAACGTGCTCAAAATGCTTGTTTTATAATGACATTCAGCTTACTATCACAGGAGAAACAAATCCTTAATTATCTTTGTCGTGTTGCCGTATTGTTGTTGTAGATGTGACAGTGAACAATGTAACTTGTCTATCTGCCTTCACCCCAATACAAAAGAGGTAATCTAATTTGTGATGCACAAAACATTGAAAACTGACACTGAGATTCAACCGCAGCTTCTCTTTCCAAAAACTGTTACTCTGGAGCGAAGAACACATTTTTCATACAGTTTTCATAGCGACAATTTCTTACTAAAACAGTCATTTCAATGAGAACTGATCGTGGCAAGGTCTGTGGATTATCCAGAGTAATCGGAACATTGTGTTTTGAAAAGACAAGTGGCTGTTGAATGTTTCAAAATGTCACTTTTCAATGCTGCGAGCACCGCAGACGAAATTTCTTTCATCTCCATTGCGCGGGGGGGGGGGGGGCAGAGAACTCCTGATATCGCACCAAAACTGCACGCAGGGACAGATACCACAGGGCGAACCGCAACATCTCAAGTCCTTTAGGACCAACGACAATGCAGATTTGCGAGTAAAGGTGAAGTTCGTGTTCAAAGGCTGCATCACTCGCTCTCACACAGACACACTCGGAATTTACAGATGACAAAGCTACAGTATGTCGTATTATGTTTTGGCTTATCGAGGCTTCCCACACAGAGGGCTGGAAGGCTTTTCTCATCACACGCACGGGCCAGAAAAGTAATACAGTAATACAGTAATACAGCCGGGGGGGGAGAGGAAGAGACATCAGCAGGGCCTTCAGCCCACCCATCAGTCCTAGAACGAGACCTCAACCAAACACTCTGACCCCCACAACACACGGGTCGTGGGGGAGGCGGGAACACTACGACCTCGGTAACCACGACAATGTTTGCATGTAGTGTTTTTGTATATTACTCTCGTGTGCGTAAATGCATCTGCACATGTGTGTTTCTGTGTTCATGAAAGCTTGCTTTCTTCATTCGTCCCGTGGGGGGGAAACGTCATCCCTCGCCACAAGCGAACAAACTGCGCCGAATCATCCCCACATCCCATAGTATAAATATTTCTCCATTCTGCAGTACACACAGCGAGGAACCTGCCGCAACTATTATAACAAGACTTTTCCATCTTAAAATGTGGGGGAGGGAAAGAGGGAAGAGGAGGGGGGGGGGCAGGCATGGGGGAAAATAAGCAGAGGGAAATATTTGGCTTTGAGCAGCCAGAGTCTCATCAAGGTTAATTGGCCTGTTGAGAGGACACACTCATCTGGCTCATCAATCACCTGGTCCATTGTTTCCTAAAGTCTGTCCCTGTGTGCAGGGCTTCAGCACCAAAGCCCCTGTAATGACCGCTCCTGTCAACGGGACAATACCTCATCTTGTTCCGGTGTATAAATCCACTTGGTGTCACTACGCGCAACATCAGCACTGATTAAAGCACTTTCACATTAAAATCAGAACTTAGTGAAGCTGGCTCTGTCTCGAGACATAAAAGGACTCGACAAACAGATACCATGAAGTCTGTTTTGACCTTCTCTTGTGTTCTTGAGGATGAGGAAGCGACGCCAAGTTTCAGGATCTGTGCAAAGGTGGAATTCAGTTCAGCCGAAAGTAAAAACCCCATCCAGAATGAGACGACCTCTATGGTGATTTACGTCATCATTGATCTTTCCCAGAAAAATGTGAAAAATGCCCAACAAAAATTCCCCAAAACCCAGATTGTTTGTCTTATTTGACCAACAGCCCCAAACCCAAATAACCAGCATATATTCACATTTGAGAAGCCACAACCAGAGAATAAAAAATTGGCTTATGGATTGCCAAAGTAATCTGTTAACTCTACGACTCTAGAAACTGCTTTCCAACCTGGGGGTCGGGACCCCCTCGGGGTCGTAAAATGACTTCAAGGGGTCGTCAGTTGACTTTTGAGGTAGAAAATAGTAAAAACTAAATTCAGCTTCTGCTTTTGGACTTTTCTCTAGACTATGTTTTTCTTGTGTACTTTTACCTCCTCAGGCCTCTAAAAAGTACTGAAAAAGTCAGCAAGTATTTTGATAAACAAATGAATACTTTTCAGTCAAAAATGGTAAAAACAAATCGACACATTCTGTTTCCAGCTTGTCCAACTTGGAAATTTGCTGTTTTTCTTTGTCATTTATTAAAGGAAACTGGAAATCATTAGGTTTTGGCTTTTTGGTCAAACAAAACAAAACATTTCAAAACCACCTTGAGCTTTGGGAAGATGTGAGGGGTATTTTTTTCAACAGCCTTAAATCTCTCTATATATATTTATTCAAATAAATAAAATCTCATGGACATGAAACCTGTGATGAGACACAAGTAGGCCGATAACATTGTTAACAAAAACCACATCAGCTACAACTTTCAACAGGAAGGTGCCGCTGACCGACCGAGGCATTTGCATCATCCTCACCTCTCATTATCCAAAACAAACTGTACTCCATGTTCTGGTATTAATGTAAAATATGGGGCTTGTGGTAACAGTTGCCTAACCTCTAGCCATGAGCAACACTTGACTTGACATTTCATGCTACCTTCACATGAATGGACCGATTGTTCCGCGTGATTTCCAGGATTGGCCGGCTGCCTCGGCTCCGTCTACGCTGCTACGTCCGTTTGTCTCGTGACCTTACAGGTTCAAATCCTTCCACCAAGCAACAACACGGTGCCTGGAAGGCTACTGTGACTGTGTTGTTGTGATTATAATCGTCATGTCCCCCCCCCCCCCCCCTCCTCCCAGGGAAGCATTCTTCATGTGCTCCTCTGTTAGCCAAAGGAGGGAGCTGGCTGCATTCTGCTGCTGATGCTTAGCTTCTATTCCTACAATTATCCCTTGTATTTTGTCATCAGGAATGCTCTGCTCCCCATCCTTCTCCTGCTCAGCTCCATCCATCCGTGCTGCTCCACTTCTTGTTCTCTCAGGCTGGGATCTAGTGGGGTGGGGGTGGGGGCGGGGGTGGGCAGGGGGGCTGGAAATAACCTTCACATGGCCAGCTTTACCCAGCTATCTCACACACACAGACCGCTGCTGCTGCTGCTGCTGCTGCTGCGCCGACACACACACACACACACACACACACAGAGATGCATGCCAGAGCCCAGCTCCCTTCACGGGAATGACGGACAGCGCCACTCACCACTCCATGGACCAGGAACTCAAACAGTTTGCTCTTGGTGGCTTTCCTGGCTCCCCCCGCCGTCTCCTCCGTAGCCATTTGCTCAGTCCCCTCCGTTCACCCTGCTATGTTTCCCCTCTCCTTCTTTTGTCTTTCCCTCTCCCTTCACCCAGCCTCCTGTTCCCCTCCCCTGCTCCACTTTCCTTCTCTTTGTGCTCTCCTTTTCAGCACTGCCTGTCCCTGACTCTCCTTCTCTCTCTCTCTCTCTCTCTCTCTCCCTCGCTCTCTCTCTTCCCTCCCTCTGACTCTATTTTGAATGTGCAGCAGCCCTGCTGAGACTCTCACTGTGTCTAGCTCACTTTTTAGTTGAGCTGCCTTTCAGGAGCCCGGCACGTCGCTTGGAGGTGGAGGGGGGAGAGCCGTGCGGGGGTCTGGCAAGGGGGTTTCAGCCAGCCCACCCTGCCGCTCCCCCGCACAGCTGTTGCATTCCATTTGTAGATAAGGGCATGCGGCGCGGCGAGGCTGCCGTTTGGTCTAAACGGGGGCTGGGGAGGTTAGAGTCAGTTAGCCATTCCTCTGCTGCAGCTTCCCCCTGGTGACCAACCCAGAGGCCACTGTCAGCACACACACAGAGCTCTGAGTCCTGGGCTCAGTCTCAAAAAAGAAAAAATTTAATTAAATAAAAAAGAAAAAGGACATTGGGCTCTTAAAGGGGCCACTGCTGCATATCATTAACATGTACACGCATAAACTGCCATATATGATGGAGCCATGACGTGGTGATGATGATGATGATGATGATGATGATGATGATGATGATGATGATGAGGAGGAGGAGGGTGGTGCTATTTTCTCAACTGAAAGCAAAGTCACTGGGAATTATATTCGTCTGTTTGCCTTTGAGGGGCAAAGCATTTCTCATAGCAGGCGAGCTAATGTGCTCTAAAGACACTTCACACAAGGGGGGTGGCCGCGTCAAGAGCACCTTCACTTCCTGTGTTTCTGGGCTGGCCTTTGTCAGAGTGCATTCATAGGTTAGGAGTATTTCCTCCACTCGCCTTATTAGCTTCACCTTTCACCCAGTAGTCGCCTCAGAGCCTACAGTGTAATGGCAAACAGCAGGCCGGTCTGAACAGCAAGGTGAATGTGAATTCTTGCAGGCTGCTTTTCTTACGGATTTCTTCTCAAAATGCAGAAAAAGTAACCCCCCCCCCCCCCCATCTCTTGATGGACAGAAGACTTATTGAGGCAGAGCAGAAATACACACACTGACTGTTTCTGTGTGTGTGGCGTCATTTTTAGGTTGTGATATCATCTCACACTCCAATTACACACAAGCCTGATCTTCGCCCGTCGCCACACAGGTCATTACTCTGGCTAAAACCATGCCACGTTGAAGATTATGACTCTTTCATGTCTCCCTGTGCTCCAGCCCCTCTTTCTCTCCCTCCCTTCTTTCTTCCAGCCGTCAGATCAGGGGAGTGAAATATTCATGAGGTTATTTGAATGACAAAGGAGGTGAAGTGGGGCACATTCAAAGGGGGCTTGGCTTGTGACTCATGACGGCATATTGTCACCGTCGTTGTTTCCTCTTCCTCTGTTCTGCCGGTCTGAAAACGTGAGGAAAGTGTCGAACCAGGCGTCAAGAGTAGAAAGGAAATTACCCTCAACAGTTTTAATAGTTGATGGAAAGCACAGAAATGTGCCCTTCAATTATCACAACGCTCTGACAGGTTCGCTCCTTTAAAATGGCGCGAGGAATATATACACATTAAGAAAAGGGGGTGTTGCTCCCGTTCTGATCAACACATGAGAGGAAAGCTCTGCCGTTGCTGTGTGCACAGCTGGTTAGTGGGTCTGTGACCTCTAGGCCAGAGATCATGACCTTCTGGAGGATGCGCCATCCCTCAGAGACGTCTAAAAGCACCCAAGCCATTTTTTTTGCAAGAATTTTATCCAGTACACGTGATGTAAAGACACCATTACTGATAGAAAAGTGAGGATTAATGCACCTAAAGGAGGCGCTAGAAGAGAAGCAATTCAGGATCAAAATATATGACCTTCACACCCCCCCGATTATTGGAATCGACATATTGATAGACAAAAGCTGGCCCTCCCAAGTGTTGCTGACAGCTTTTGCATTGCTTTGCTTGGTGGCGACACCTGCTGTTGATATGAGTGTGCTGCTGCTGTCATTAACCCAATCTGTGCTTCTTTGAGGAACATAGAGAACCCAAACCTCCTCAGCAAAATCTCTCACTGCTGCTTCAATGTGTCCTCCCTGCAGTCACCCGCTGCAACAATGTCTGTCCACATTGACGTTATGTATTAGATTAACCTTGCATTACATAACATGTGACGCAAGCTTGAAATATATTAATCGTGCAGGCGCGTCTCAATTTCCTGCGAGGTCAAAAGCTGAACCTGGCGAGCTTATCCACGCAAATCCTGAGATTGTGCCCATCTCTAAAGCAACGGCATATGGGTTCAACGATAACAAAGAGATCCAGCAGCTCGGTCGATGCAAAGGGGAGCCTTGAGCGCAGGAGTACCCCCTGCCGGACCCCCACCGTCTCCCTCACCAAAGCCAGTCAGTCTCACCAAATGGTAATGTCCCAGTGTGTAGCAGACAGGGGGGTGGGGGGGTAAGGTAGCAGCAGTAGTATTAGCGATGACCAACAGAGGGAGCAAACAGCCAGGGAGGGGGGTCCTGACTGTTTGGAGGGAAGGAGGGATCCATGTTCAGGGCCTGGTTGCACAAGTGGATGAACATAAGGAATCATAAAGCATGAAAATGCTGAGTAAGTTCTTCGCAGGAACCAAATTTGCTCAGACTGCTCAATTAATTTACATAGAATCTTTTTTTTTTATATAAATTCTTCACTTTCTTATTTTGCCACAAGAGGGAGACAAATAACTCCTACTTAGCCATGCTTCATACAATACAGTGTGTAAACTGTAGGTTTCTGACCTGCATCATTATTTTATACTGTATAGCATTGAAATATTGGATACTTTCACCTCTTCAAGCCTCTATAAAACCCTTCAAAATGACACAATCTGTGAAGTAGGCCTTCAATTAACAGGTATTTTCATTATTGATTAATCGTCCGGTCTATAAAATGTCAGAAAATTAAATATGCCGATCACACTACTCCAGAAACCCAGAGTGACATGTTCAACTGACTGGTTTTGTCCGACCAACAGTCCAAAATCCAAAGATATTAAGTTTACAGACAAATGCTCACAGATTACATATGTATATAGTATTTATACAATATGTAAGTATGCTGGAACCAAAGTAAAGTTTGGCAGTTTTGCTTGTAAAAGTGACTGAATTAATCAAAATAGTTAATCGACTAATTGTTGCACCTCTACTGTGAAGGTAAAACCACTTGTCTGTGCCAACACTATCACATAACCTGTGATGAAGGCTCACAGGCAGACTTTGCTGCATTTTAAAGCCCCTGAAAACTCCTTTTTCAAATCAAAGTATTACATAGTATAGTATTACATTACATATTCTAAATAAGGAAAAATCTAAGTTAATGTCCCAAAAGAAGAACATCCATGGTATCATTTATTAAAAGCTAAACATATTTTACTTACAGTGCTGGCGCCATGAGCAAACAACCGTCATCATCACTGGTTTTGATTCAAATGTTGCTGAACTCTGATTGGCGCACAGAAATACGTGACATCACCAACTGAGCCCCGCCCACTTTGAGACAGTGAGAAAAGCGAGGACGAAAACTGAAACGTAAAAATTCCTCATGTGAAATTAAAAAAAGGTGTTCTAAGTTTGGGATAAATTGTGTGTTAATGTAGGACAGCATCACTCATGGTAAGATGCTGATTGAGAAACTAGATTTTCAGGGTCTTGGAGGAGTCTCAAGCCAAAAAAAAAGGTTGGGAACTTATCCGGGATCATAGTTACATGAAGAGTGGATGAAATATTAGAGTCAATTACCCATAAATTAATTTGATTGTTTTGCTCTGTTTAGTCGATGATGATGTGCGACAACAATAGTCTGAGCAGAGAGCAAGAAAGGAAGGAAGATGAAGGTCCATAGAATGATGGTTTGGGCCTCTTTCTGCAATCTCTCACAAGCTCGGAGAGGGAGGAAAAAGAGAAAGAGAGGGAGTACACAGGGATTAAAAAAAACGTACACCGGTGCTGATTTATAACACGCAGTTCCCAGTGGCAACGTTTACATACCAGAAACCTGCCCTCGTCAACATTATTGTCACAGACAGATGGGGTGCACAAGGGGGAATATGGACTTTACTGAGGGCATGGCGTAAAGTCTGATTCCCTCCCACTGCTGGGCCCCTCTCCTTTTCTCTTCCTTCAGATTAAAAGCCGCACACAAAACCCAGCTCAAGCCGCTTAAAGGCCAGGGCTCTCGGAAAGCTACTCAATGGCCATCAGGGACTGTACAAAAGCACGCAGACCTGCACCTTCGCTGAGGGGGATTAAGGAGTGGAGACGTACATTTCTTGCAGCCAGGCATGTGTAATGAAGAGGAACCTACAGAGAGAGAAAGAGAGGGAAGTCTCCCATGGTGGCTGGAAACAATAGGGCATCTGCTGATATTTTGCGATCAAAGTGATTTGGTGCAAGAACCTGCGAGGAAACAGGCGAATGAGGTTGCACAAAGCGGCAGCGCCACGTTAAGCACCCCAACCTAAGAAGCCGAAGGTAAGGAGTTTATGGCCGATCTTGGATTTCAGGCCTTGTTTGGGACAAAGCATCTTTATCCATGCAGCGTTTATGGTTCAGCTCCTCGGCTGCTCCCACCCGCCCCCCCCCCAAAAAAAGGAGGCATTGCAGGAGCAGATGCAAAGACCGAGCAGTAATGAGCTGAGTTTCCCCACAAACAACGAACAACACACCTGAACAAAGGCCTGAAGCGTTACCTGCTTCGGGGCATTTCCTGTTTGCTGTAGCCATGACAACGGTATAATCTGCCTTGCGCCCCAAAGCTAACAGCCAATCGTGTGAGAGCAACGCCGACTGCAGTGACTTCAAAACTGGAGCAGCAGCTGGTGAACAGAGCAAGGAACTATTCTAGAGCTTAAAGTGCAAAATGAAAAAGAAATCCCAGTTAGTTGGGAGGGGTTTGAGACAGAAAAGACTTCAGTTCGCCGTGTTAGTGAGCGCTGAAGTCACCGGGGTCAACTTTGGCACAAAAATACAGAGAAAAACTGTCACTTTCCATGAATAAACCCGACCCAACTACCACGGTATGAAAAATTAAACTGGCAGAATAATTCCACTACACGCTCCCCCTCCCCTCCTACTCCGCATCCAAGTATTAGCCCTGATCTTTCAGCACCGCTCTGTCCATGCAGCATGGGAGAGGGAGGCGACAGAACGAGGGCAGGACTGGTATGTGCAGGGCCGTATCGAGACGACTTCCAAATCCAAGAGATGAAAATCAGACACAAAGAGGAGAGGCATGCGGAGGAGGCAGGGGGGGTGGCCCAAAAAATCTGCGCCTACCGTGTCTGCACAAGAAATTAGGATCCAAGTAGCAATTAGATATGAATCTATAAGTACACACGTACTGTATTAACCCCAGTTTGTGCCTCTCGTGTATTACTATTACATGTGAGTAACAGAGCCAAGAACTGGATTAATACCCGGCAGGCCTTTGAAACACTCTCTTCCTAATCCAGGTAGCCTGAAATATCACATGTCTTTGCTCTTTTTGTAAAAATATAAAATATTTGAAAAGTAACATCAATATATGCCAATATAAAAAAGTTAAGTTTTGGATTACGTACAAGTTGAGCAAACACAATGTTGTTCATCGCTACCGTTTTCATTTGGATTAGAAAACAGAGTCGCAATTTGGGGAGCAGGATTTTAAAACATCATATTTATTGTGCGACAGATGGAATATTTCTCCACCCAGATGGTTAGAAGAGTCTTTAATGGTTGTGAAAATACCTTCCAGACAGTGGTGTCCAAAAACACTGCTATCTATTTTTAATTGGATGATTAGCGCGCTGTGACTCGAACGTAATGCTAATAAATGAGAGGCACAAATTGATGCTAATACTGTGTTTGCACTTTGTATGTACTATGCTTTCACATACACATAAACCAATAAACATACATGTATTGTCTCCAACTAAAGTGTAGAAATGTATGTTATACAACCAGGAAGTCAAAGTTAGGTTCCGGTGCATTACCATGGTAGAAACAGGCAGGTTAAATGGTGTCTTTATAAGACTGTTTCTTTAAAGTCCATGTGGTCCCAGGTAAGGCAGCCATTTTAGCTCACCCTGAACTAAATTACAACCACCCCTTCAGTTCCCTTTAACAACTTCACACACACACAGGTTACGCTATAAAGGATAATATAAAACCAACTAAAATCCACTTTCAGTTTCATGAACAGCCACACAAATTAACCAATTAGCCCATGAACCAATTAGTCAATCAACCAAAAATCAACCTGCAACCATTTTGTTAATTGATCTTCTTAAATGTGAGGATTTTCTGCTTTTCTTTGTTTAATGTCGATTAACATATATTATCTTTGGCCAGATGATCAGGTAAAACAAGCAATTTGAAGATTTCACCTTGGGCTTGATTACTTCCTGGCTGATTAAATGACATAATGATCAGTGATATCAAACATAATTGTTGGCTGCATCCCGAAAAACAGAGTGTTTCTGGGGGGAAAAATGATAAGACATTCATTAAAGCCTGAAACAGATTAACAAATTTAAAAATCATCATTAATCTCTTTGAAATGATTTTGTTATTGTGCACCTTTTTATAAATTGTTAAAAGCTTTTGCAACTGAAGCAGAAGGTGCATATATTTGCGCCATATGCACAACTACAACCTTGCTGCGTGTGTTTTATTGGGCTGTATTGACTCTCTCTGACAGAGAATGGTGCAGTATCGAGCATTAACATCTAAATGGGTCAACCAGCCACTCGGTGAACTGTAGCACCATTAGGACCCAGACCGTTTGTCTCTGAGTCGAGCGCACAATCCCATTAGACAGCTAACTCTACATTATGAATGGGAGTAATATGCAATTGAAGAACCCCCCACCACCACCACCACCACCACTTTGATTAAAAAACGCTGTTATAATCTGGTGGTAGGCAGGGAGGGCGACATGATTATTAGGTTAAAGTGCTTAAAACCAGAAAAATCTATAATCTCACTCTGGATATGACAGAGTGCAGGTTCAGAGGGCCGTGTGAAAGTGGTGTTTATAGTAGGTTGTAAATTGCATAAAATTCATCTTCAGTAATGCGGCTGTAAGTATACTGCATGTCTGTGTATAACATGCCAGAGCTGCACCTCTATATACAGCACAGTACGTGTTGCATTGTGTCCCGGTCAAATGACGCATTGCTATACTGCAGTACTATAGATAAAAAATACAGGTAAATAAATGATACAAGCCAGAATAAACATATTTAGTGGGGCTGCAACTAATTCACATGTTCATTATTGAAGAGTGCTGCAGATATCGTCTAATCAATTATTATATATTATTGTGAATAACAGCCATTAAATTCTCCCAGAGCTAAAGCATATGTCTCCGGGCTGCTGGATCTGTCCGACACACTATCCAAAACTCAAATATATCTCATTTAATATTATAAAACATAAAAAAAAGCACCAAATCTTCTTTTGTTTTGCCATTTTTGTCATGATAATATTACTGAAATGATCACTCAATTATCAAAATTGCTGCTGATTAATTTACTGTCGACTGAACCTTTCAGCTCCGATATTTAGTGAAACAAATGCTTCCCTCAAGTTTTCCTGTAAGCTCATTTGTTTCTGCCACCGAGCCAGCACATTCTTCACCCGCCAAAAAAGGAAGTGCTCCATTGTCCATTTATCCCTGCAAACAACACAAAACACAAAGCTAGGGAACGTTTAATTGGGTGACCTGCTATTTAGGAAGCGGGGGCCAAATGTGCGCAGCTTCCAGTCAGTCTAATCAATATTTCACAGACACAGTGTGAAAAAATAAAGATTGACAAGCTTATGAGAATCTCCGGCGCCGAAACCGTACACTCAGTGAAACATTGATTGACCCTGATGAGTCTCCCAAACTAAATTTCAAACATGACTGAGCAGATTGACCAGGGTGCACGTCTGTGCAAGGGGAGTGAGGGGGGTTCCTGTACGGCTTTCCTTAAAAAGCCGAGGTCAAGCATTCAGCAGACAGTAAAAGGAGCGGATCCTCTGATCCTCTATCAGACCTCAGGAGCTACTATGGCACCTTGCATACTAATGGGGCTGTTCTCCTTTCCTTTATACTGAAGGGGATATCTGTGCCAGCAGCTGGGTCAGGGAAGACTGCAGTTTGAAATGGAGCTATTTTAGTCAGATTTTCGTCAAAGGTTCCACTTCTACAGCAAACATTAAGTTAAAAAAAACAGGCATCTCAGGATGTATGTCACAATTTAAAAGAAATAACAAAATTACAAAAGCATTATAAATGCTTCCTATACAGGCTATAATGCAGAGCAACACTGAACAGCTAGAAAAAAGCAGAAGTAGGACATTCTGGCACCAATGCATGGAAATTTAATGCACATCCTATCTGGAAAAAGGGTTTGCACGCAGGGGAAATGAATGGAATGAATTCTGAGAGACTAAATCTATAGAAAACCAATAGACAGGCAGCAATTTTCTGATGTGGAATGGTTATGCAATACTCTTTGTTGACTAATTGCACCCAAATGCCTGCGTCTGTGTGTTCTTTCATAGGCGGGCATCAAACTGAAGTGCATGCGATGGTGCTCTTTGAAATCAGCAGGCAGCTGAGTCACCAAGTCCTCCATAACTCAAAAGAACATGAGCACTCTGTACATGAAACCAGAGCAGGGAAGACAGAGAAAGAGAGGCTGAAATCTGAGGAAAACCTTTAAAAATGTGCAACGGAGTCAGTGACAACACATTTACAGTTATTATGCGGGCATGAATGCCTCTTCAGATGAAACCCAAACGCATGTTGCCTGAAAGTCTTCCGACATTTTCCAGCTTCTCTAAGCGTTTAGTTTTACCGACGTGCACCCATCCGCACTGTGGGAGCGAGAACGCGATGATGGTATGTGCAAAATAACAAAATGTACTTTTCCTAATGTAATACAGTAAATATTTTAAACAGAGCAACAGTTGCGTGTCCTTGAGGGGCTGAAATCATATAAGCAAACAAGGCAGTGCAGTCACCAAACCTACATGTGATTCTTGAGAAGTGGCCAGCATTCCACATATCTTTTCAGGAGCAGTTTGACATATTGGGAAAATAAGCTTTTTGTTGTAGTCTTACCCAGAGTTAGATGAGCGGATTTGATACCACTCTCGTGTCTGTACAGTAAATGTAAAGCTACAGCCAGCAGCCGGTTAGACTAGCTTAGCATAATGAGTGGAAACAGCTAGCCTGGCTCTGTCCAGATAGCAAAATCCAGCTACCAGCACATCTCAAGTTCATTAATCAACATGTCACATCTTGGTTGTTCAATTGGTACAAATATGAAGTATAAAAACTACACTCCTTGGGTTTATTGGGCGTTAAAGTGCCGGACTATTTCTTGGTCACTGCACCCAGCCAGGCTAGCTGTCCTGTTCCCCGTCTTTATGTAACGCTAGCTAAGCTAACCGGTTGCTAGCTGTAGCTTCATAGTTAAGAGTGGTGTCATGGCTGGCCTGTCCGACTGTTCGTAAAGCCTTGCTGCCCATATGGAGAAGCCACAAATAACTCTAAAGGCTTACACATAACCACATAATGATATAGACTGGTTGTTGGTTTTAGGAGAGATCGTACGAATGAGATACAGCGTTAAGTGAGATTTAGCTAGAGGTTAGCTAGACTAGCTATTCCCAAGTTTCCTGTTTTTCTTAGGCTAAACTAGGCTAACTGGCAGCAAGATGTCAAACCATCCCTTTAATGTGGAGTTCGGCTGGTCTCTCTTTGTCTCTCATAAACTGCAAAAACAAAACAAAACAAAAAAAAGACGCAGATTTAGCGCCAACAGACGTGCATCTATATTGGGAGGCCACAGCTGGAATAGAACAATCTGATTTTCCCTTTGGATCAGCAAACGTTGATCTGGCTCTTAACTGCACAGCCCCAGACTCCTCTCCTGCCGGCTGTGTGTACCCGCAGCCTGCCAGCAGATCAGCGCAGTGACACTGAAACTTTTCCTGCGAGAATCCAAAACACACTAACCAGCCCTACACGAAGCGCCGTTATATTACTG
>JAVQJF010029694.1:0-13399 GCA_036023855.1 Gadopsis marmoratus | reverse complement strand
ATATTTATATATATATATATATATATATATATATATATATATATAAAAATACGAAGCTTAGGAAGTGATTATGATTTATGGTCATGTTTGCAAAGATGAAACATTACCTAGTTGTTTTTTTTTATGGCACACAGGACTTCTAGATATAAGACTTGCATTGAAGTCCTCCCAGTGTAGCGCATAATAACCAGAAGAGGTCAGTGTTGCCTGCATTGGACAGAATTCAAAGACAACGTCAAGCAGCTAACATATATCAAAATGTCACTGGCCCTGTTCCCGTTACAAATAGCAACTCAGATGCAGGACAGAAGTTTAGCATCTTAAAACATTTTATAGGCATTTTCCCGCAAGCTGAGAATGCTCAACTTCTTGAGATTTCCCTTCTTTGAAACATATATTCTATACCTGCTTGTGTACCAGGCAGTTGTGGAGAGCAACTACATGTACTCAAGCAATGTATTTAGTAACATTTCGAAGAACTGTTACTTTACTTGAGCATTTAATGCTACTTTGTACTTCTTTTCCTCTGCCTTTCATGTAGTCCATCACCTTTAAATGACTATAGTTACTGATTAGGATTTACAAGACAGGGTTCGACTTTTCACATATCCCATTATACTATACATGTATGTTAGCCATTTATATTTTACTAAATATGAAGTTTTTTTTATAATATACAAATCATATATTCTAATGAGCTTTTATGATCCGCCTTCTTTAATTGTGGGACTAACATGCAATTAAATACTTTTACATTGTGGTATTGATGCTTTTGCTTAAATAAAAGATCTGAATTCTTTGTCAAACACCATGTCAGTTTGGGTTTGCAACTGCAAAAAAATCAAGTAGGCTAATCCTACCAGGGATATCTTTTGGCTTCAATAAACACGATCATACACCTAGACACTCACACACACACACACACACACACACACACACACACACACACACATATGGAGCTGGTCCAAACAGGAGATCAGTTGATTGATCCCGGGTGACGGGCGGCGCATTATTTACATGGCCCAGAGTGAGCCGGGAGGATCCTAATGTTAAAAATATGTGACTTGTGTTTAATGCCAGCGAAGCCAGCGTAAACACTGCAGTGCGGGAGCACAGGGGTCAGAGCGCTTTAGAGAGCACCTCTGACTTATGGGATTACTTCAGCACTGGATCTGTCTGGCTATCCGTCCGACCCTCTCAGACAAATACTGTATGCAGAATAACAAACACATGCACCGCCATACAAGCTTTTGCGATGTCCCTGTGATTTCCCTGTATTTCAGTGAATAGGGTAGGGTTTGGATGTGATCCCACTGCTGTTTATTTGTATTTATGGTTTTGCGGAAACAAAACCTCACTCGGCTCCAGAAATTGTGTAGTAGTCTCACTGGAACGTTAGATATTTCAGCAGGGTGTTGACTGGGCCTGGAATAGAAAATGTTAGTATGTAAAACCCACTGGACCATTTCATCTAACATACATCCTATATCAAACCACGGGGGGAAAGTTGACCCATATGGTACTGATATAACAGGAAGCCTCAGACGGCTGTGTGAGGCTCCCTGCACTTTGACGTGCACAGGACGGTGAGCAGCTTTCCTCTTCAGTAACCAGGCAGAAGAATCAGAGCACACAAACACACATGGGAGATGCCCTGAAGAATAAGAGATGTAGCAGGAGACAGTCCTGCTCACATGCGCCAGCCAACCAATGACAAAGGTATTCCAAAACCATTTGAGCAAATACCACATAAATGACAGACGCAGTATGGTTCATATTTCCAGACACTCAACATCCTGTATTAATACACGCTGCTATAAACAAAGCAGTTGTTCAATATCCTTTTATGATTCATGCTTTGTACAGTTTGCACCAAGGACGATGTTTATGAGATGTGGCCTACAATAACGTGCCCTGCGCTAAGGAGGTTCCCTTTCTCACAATAGGCTGACTCCTCAGCTTTGCCAAACTGTAAATCAAGTTTGCTTTCCAAATGGCATGAGAGTTCAAGGCACCGCATGGCACTACCTGGTTAAACAAGTTTGCCAAAGTTGATGAAAGTATGTGGAAAGAAGACATGCAGCTGCCAGGCTGTGACCTGGAAAATGTATCATTAGGCAGCATGAGAGGAATACACTTCAGAGAGACTAATTACTTAGCCCAAGGCAGTGGAGCCCGGCCACACATTTACTGGTATTCACTATGTAGTGTTAGCCAGTAACACATTTTCATTTAGTCTGCCTGTCCACAAGATGCTCTATTGATTAGACTCTGCACCTACAAGCTGCCAAAGTGCTGCATGTGGTTACAGTACAGTGTGTTGACTGTGATACAATGACAGCAAGGCAGGTGGGCCAAAACATGAGCAGTTTAGGAGAGCGTTGTCTGCCATCAATCCGAGGTTAGTTTACATTTAGCAGGGGTTTCTTCCTATCTGTGTGATACATTAGTCATTAGTTACAAGTCCTTGTCAAAAGATGTGCAGGAGCGGCATGTCAGCAGCTCACTCAAACAAACAAACGCCTCTCTCTCGGAGCGATGACAACGGCGTCGGCTTATGAGCGGGTGAGAAAGAGAGACTGACAGCTGCAGAGATAGAGAGAGGGCGAGACAAAAGAGACACGGAGAGGGTGATGCGGAGAAAAAAACTGAGGAAGATAAACAGTTTTTCTGTGTCTCTCATCAATTCAGTGTGGTGCAGTTCCTCCTGGTGTCATCCACTGGAAATAATTATCAAAAGGGATGGCTGCCAGGTCAACTTGACCTCGCATCCAAATGTTGGAAGATATATTTATTTCCTCTGAAGAAATGGTATGCAACGCTCGTTAATCAATGTTTGAAAAATGCAACGACTTACAAGGACCAAGTCATTACTTTTGGAGGTTTAACTTGAAATGAAACTCTTCAGTTAAAATGAAGTGTTGCAACAGAATTCACATGTGCATCAGATGTCTTTTCTCGGGGTGCCTTTTCACTTTACAGTTCCATACTCACAATTGCAATGCCTCCATTTCTTGTCCAGTCGATGTTTCAATCGATGCATGTCATCTACATGAGGACGATCTGCTTGTCGCAATTTAGACAAGTTGCCATGTGAAACTAATACTAAAGACACTAAAACCGCCAAGATACTGCCTTGAATCAAGTTTTTGTCATGCAAAGTGATGTCATGCAGCGTCTGTTAAAAGCACAATGAAGTTACACTCTCCAAATGTTCTTGAGAGGCTGTCTGAGAGCTGGCTATCCTTGGAAACACTTTAAAAGTCTCCTATATGGGATAAACAGTACAGGTCAGAGTCAGAAAACCGTAACCCTATAAAATAAACTTTGGAAAACACACGTTTTTTCATAAGCCAGAAAATCAGTAAATTCACTGTTCATGGTTGCACAGAAACACATGGTTTGTCAACATTTTCTATGGTTAATAAATGTTTCACTACAGCTCAATACAAGTGCACTTCACATTGCCGTGGTTTTTTATTGCAGACCATTTTAAAAATCAAAATGCAAATACAGTGTGGTCAAAATGTCAAAATGGAAGCTTCACGCAGTCTTTCTTATTTGGCGTGATGGAACCTGCTTTGATGGTGAAAACACATTTTTCGATATTACAGTAAAACATGGCAGATGATACTGTAGTTGCACGTAAATCACAGAAAATACCTGTTGTGCACTTTTGTTTCTCAAACTGGCCATAGAGCTTTAATTCTAGGCTGGTGGAAGAAAACCCTAGAAGTGAACGTTATCAACCTTTAGACATGTGACAGTTGTAATGTGAGTAACAGAGTTGAAAGAGATCAACTTATGCCCTGTGCTTTCCCCTCGTCCTCATGTTTAAAAGACATTTGCTGTGAGAACCCGAGGCACCTGTGTTGCATCAGGGACACTTCAAACAGTAAACCTTGCTGCTCTGGCCTCAGGACACAGGAAGAGAGAGACAGGCAGCATCAAACTGACAGGCACACACAACCTGCTAAAGCACTTGACTCCTCAGTGCGATGACAAATGATGCAAGATATGGCGAACAAAAGAACATTTACTGTACAAACTGTTATAGAATGAACTGACCAACCTCTATAATATGGAAAGGAGAACACATGTGCCGGTCTTGACATCAGCTTGTATTAGTTTCATGGGTTCACTGGGTGCAGCAATAAAATACGCCTGGCTTGTACAACACACAGGTAAATGTATGTCCAACCTTCACGTGTATTGTATAAAAACAAGCAGCATTTGAAAGGCTGACCTTCTATTCAACTTAGCTGGCTGATGCTGGCAGCCGTGCAGAGGCTGGTACTTCACTTCACTCATCCACTGAATGTTTCCCCAGCTCAGTAACATGCTGCCAAAAAGGCCTCAGAAATACATCTGTGGCTTCGGGTTTTATGAGCAACCATTTCAAACAAATTTACCTGCAATAAAACCATAAACTAACACGGTGCCATGCAGTGAGAGGGGGGATATCGAGGAGTCTGTATTTGAAGTTCATTTCTTGTTTTGATTAGCAAGTGTGCGTTATATGCATAGTTGGCGCCTGTAGGATTTAATATACGTGCCACCATTTTACACAGGCATTTCTATTCATCATAAATCAATTTGTGTCTGTTCAGGGTATCTTGAGAACATCAGGGAAGCAGGGAGCCAAGGTGTGAAAACAAAAAAGGAACAGATTTTGGCAAAGAGCCAGTGTCTTCATCCTGCTGTTTTGTGACTTTCTCTGGCTCTCGCTCCATCTCTGTCCGTCAGTCAGTCTGCCTCTCATTTTACCCAGGTTCTCTTTTTCTGCTCCTGGATTCCGACCTAATGTTCGTCTTTCCTCTCACGGTTTAAAGTCAGCATACATGGAGGTTTCTGTGTGCAACGGCGAAAACAGATTTCAACACGCCACCGCATGTGCACAGGTGCAGAGCACTTGTGGACCCACTCTATCATTTCCTTGTGTTTTGGGACGATTACGCAACCACCTTTCTGATCACATCCATAGACCCTGTCAGTGGAGACAGACTCACTCTTTTCCAACTTGGCCATCTCGAACCCAGTCTGTGGTTGTGTGTTTGTTTTGTTTTTCGTGTTGTGGGCTTCAAATAATTGGCTACTGCTTCAGAAGCTGTAAAGTGATTCCTCTAAAGACATGCCCAAAACACAGACAAAAGGATCTCACTTCCCAGTAGAAGGAATTTGTCTTGGAACTGGTATAATTCAAACAGTTGGACTTACGTCTGCACATGGCTCCACTTTTACTTTTCCACTAATGCAAACTGTCCAAGAAAAGTAGATGTCAAGCTGAATGTAAATACCTGCTAATTAAACGGATCCCATGTACCTGTGAGACAGTAGGTGCAATAACATGCATATGTGAATTTTGAGTCACCCTACACTCTAAATGTCTTCCTTTCTCTTTGATGTAGCAAGGCTCAAAGGCACTTCAACCTTGACAAGGCTCCCATTCCTGTCCAAGATAATGAAACACAGTTCCAGAAACCACAGGCCTTAAGCTTGGCGTGTATTGTATCTCTCCGGGCTGAAATATGTTTTTATCAGCTGAGATTTCACACATCTTCAGCTACATGTGGTAAAGCTTTAAAGGCAGCTCTTCGCACAATATTTGTTCCTGAGTCATTTTTTATTTGCAAAGGGCAACCCTGAAACAAAGCAGAGATATGTCTATAATATGACCTCAGCCTTTTCACTACTGTCACACATGGTCCTACAGTAAGTCGAACAATGATTCATCATAATAGAAAGATTGAATCCTTGTGTTGTTTGTGAACGGAATCCAAAATAAACAACATTTTAGCTGACAATGGACTTCAGCAGTAATTACATTTGGAGGGGATGAGTAGCAAATAGAAACTATAAACTGAAACAATGCAGCTCTTTGTACATCAACGAATATCAATGGGGTTTCTTTTTGTTTGTTTATTAATGTGGTTTCTAGCACTTTCCCAGAAAAAAGCTGCCTACTTTGTTTCTGAAAGAAAGTTATGTCATGAATGTTTCTGGGGCATATGTTATGTTTACACTTAGAAAGGCATTAAAATGTATATCTTAAAAAGGCACTATGGCAACATGACTGAGCCCATTCCTCTAGCAATGAAAATGAATGCGCTTGAAGTAATTCGGGTTTATATCACAGAGAATTGTTGTGGAAACGAGGTTAATTTGTAATTGTACAGTCCTGGAAATTAAGAAATAATTCGTCATTTGTTTTCATCCATCTTTAAGCTCAAGCAGTGGTCAGCAGCGATTGGCTGCGCCCGCAAAGGTCAGCACAGCTCGGGTCAAAGTTCAACAAATTTGAACTTTGTGGACATTTATGTGAATATGCAATTAACACTTTGTTTCTGACACAACTGCTGTCACTCTTTAATTCTATTTCCAAAAGGTCCTCACAGACAATGTATTTCAGTATTCTGATGCTGTTTAATGTCCTCATAATTAATAAATTAACTTTTATATGTGTGTGTGCACATGTATGTTTATGTGTACATGTATTTATGTATGTATCTAAGTGTATATATGCGTGTATATGTATATGTTTCAATATCTACCTCTTGCAGTTGTTCCTAATGTTGCTTATGTTTTAAATTTCATTATCTTGGAAAGCACTTTGTGCTGTTTTTGCTTGAAAAGTGTTTTATAAATAAACTATTATTATTATTATTAAAATTAACTCTCGGCTGCTGTCTTGGACCCCAGCAGAACTCCAGGCACGAGGCTCCTTCGGCAATGAGGCAAAACCGCAACCAGAGCACCGTGACTGTGTTAGTGAAAGATCTTCTCCTCCTCCCTTCCCCCTTTTTTCCCTCTCCCTACAACCGGGCCCATCCCCAGTCAACCCGCCCTCTCCCTGCACTGGACCAGCAGACGTAGGAGGCCAGTCCTCCAGGCCTTGAAGGCAGGATGAACGCAATGATGAACATGTTTTCCAGACCCCTAGTTTTTATGACCTTGACATTCAACAATCTTCTCATGACAAGTGGTTAATCTTTTGGCATGATCGTGGTAATAACTCCCCTTTCCTGGTGAAAATCTAAGATCCCACAGTGGAGCAGTGAGAGGAGGAGGGCCAGAGGCAAGAATGCCTGTCTGGCCACAGGGAGAGATGTAGACAGAGGGATGGAGAGGAAGGAATCGGAGACATCATGGGAAGGGGAGAGGCCACAAGTAATGGAGGGCGGGATACAGATGGGCAATAGAGATGTCTTGGGGATTTAGCAAATAAAGGAGCATGTGATGGGAAGAAGCAGAGCAGAGCAGGACGAGGTTGTAGGGGAACAGGAACAGAGACAAAGAGGAGTTCAAGGACAGGGAAGGAGGGAGGAATTAAGGCCACATGGAGTTACAAAGAGTTGAGAAGTAAGAGACACATGGAGTTTCATTGCTGTCCTTTTACTCCCAATAGCTTTAACAGAATAGAATTTCTCCCATGTCTGCTTCAGGAGACAGAAAACCAACGGTCTCTCCGAGGTGTTGTAGCTCATGTTGCGTATTTACTCTCAGGTCATCCACCAGAGCAGAACTCCAAAGAAAAGCGTCTCTGTTGTCCAAGCAGAGGTTCACTCATGTTTGACACTAACCCACCCGGAGAGTAACTACCTCAGCATGTATGTGACTGAAATCGCTCACACACGATTAGGTGAAATAAATCTCAGTCACGTTTCTGATAAAGATCACTGACTAATGTTAGAATGAGTCATTCAGTTCATCATCATTGACTTTGATTTGACTCATCTTACAATGTAAAATCTGTGCCATGAATGCGCCTTTCACAGCTTGTACCCTCGACGAAATCGAGCATATAGATTTGCATGTGATACTGTGAATGCTTGCTGCTGGGCGAGCGAAGAATGAGTCACGCAGGTAAATTTGCTACAGAACATAAAGTGAAACGTGCGTGTAAAGAAACACGTTCTCACTCAGACACCCAAGTTTTCCATTACGCCCCATTTGTGCTGCGCTTTCATCTGATGCCATAAGCATGGGTGTGGGCCATAGACGCAAATTGGGTATATGTTGCGTCAGACGTTAGGATATGCATGAGCGGTATTCTTAATGTTCTAATGTTCTTACTTGTTTTTTGCAATGAAAGTATGGGCCACGCAGTAAATATATCAATATTCTCCACATCTGATGGATAGCTGGGGAGGAGAGCTAATCAATGAGAAAAAAGGTTCAGGTGAAGTCCCTTCTTGAGGCACATTATGATTATATGCTAAAATTAACAATGTAAAATGTGCAGTCAGTATTTGAGAGGCTGTTGCAGTGCAGTGAAAGTTATTTGTCTGCAAGTTAACATTTAGCTCTGCCTTTCACTTTAAATTGGTTTAACATGGATTTGATTTGCTACACTTAATTCAATTGTGTTTTAACCTGTTTTTTGGGGTGAAAACGTCAACCAGCCAGCCTCTGAAGCAAACAAAGAATAAGTATCTCACTCCAGGATACTGAAGCAAAATAGGTAAAGACCTCACTTGCATGATGACATCCTGCTGCCATGTGGCCTTAAAGAACTGCCAGCCTCTTTACATTACCCTCATATCCTAATGTTGCTGTTTGATTTGGGTTTTTTTTAGATGTGCTAGCAGCATGGCTTAGTGAATAGCAATATTGGTCTGTAGGTTGGTTGAGACCAGAACAGCTCAACAACTATCGGTTGCATTGACATACCTTTTTGTGCAGATTTGGTTTCTTTTATACAATTTCAAAAACAAAAGGTGAAGCATTCACTTTTGCCCTCTTTTGTCACTCTCAGTAAGCTGCTCTTAATCAACATTTTAGATTTAGAGTAAAGTATGAACCTTGCTGAACCAACTTTGAGTATTCAGCTGTGTGCAACACTTTGTTGTGCTGTTATAGATGGACTTGTCAGGACTGTACTGAATCCTCAGAAGAGTGTAAATATGCGATGTAGTCTCCCAGCATTGATTACAGTCTCACCCCTCTCACTAAAGACTTTACCCGCCCATTTTCTGTTCTGTGTGGTCTCCACATCGTTCTGTCTTCTGTCTCTCTCGCTCTGTCTGTCTGCCTCTCTCTCTCTCCCTCAGTCCATATCTCCTTCCCCTCCCTCGCTCTCCTTCCCCCTCTAGCTGATGTCAACCACCTGTCTGCGTGGGACCTCCCAGGCCCATCCTCTGTCTGTTAGCAGCATGCCATGTTCAGCGTGTGAGCAGAGCTACGGTGAAAGAGATAGAGTGGCTACTTTCTAGCGTGTCTGCATGTGTGTATATGTGACCTGCAGCGGGAGAGGGGTTTAGATGAATTAATATCTACCATGGATCTTGATGCACAGGCTTAACAGAAAATCCAGCAGAGAGAAATGGCTTCCTACAGCGTCATCCTCCCCAAAACTCCTCATGATACACCATCACTCCTCAGGTTTGAACTAAAACAAAACTTGATGATGGATTGAAACAGATTGTTTGAAGCTAGATGCAGAGAAAAGTTCTTGTAAAGTCCCTCATGCCTCTGTAGTTTTTTGGGATCCTGTCTGACTATAACAGCCATAAGAAGAATGACGCCTCGTTAATTTCTCATCATTGTGTAGGAGACCAATCTGTTACGACTAGCCATTGGCTCATCCTCCTGCATACTGTGCATTCCCAAATCGGCATAATCCAAATAAGTGCATAATAAGTGGCTTCACTTGTATCCTTGGGGCTAAGGCGTGTGTTTGTGTTTGACGAGTATCAAACTCAAACACAGATATACACACAAACTTACAAACCACATCCCTCCAATGTTGGTTTGTACATGTGTGGTTTATGTATCTATTTCTTCTGTACTTTCTTTGTTGGAGTAAACCTGATCTCTCTAAATCCATGGGAATTTGCAAGAGCGGATTAGTGTGTGGCTAAAAACATATTTCTAACAAAGCGTATGATGGCAGACGCTGATTTTATCTTATTTTGCGGCGTTGAAGTGAATCGGAATATTCGAAAAGATCCAAGTATTCTTGTTCTGTTGATGGCAACCAGGGAGAGTTTCATGTCCAGACAAGCTATACTCAACCTACCAATCAGGATAAAGGGGAAGGAAAGTGAGAGCGGGGCAGTGTCATCACATCAATCCAAATGTACACACACACACAAAAAGCGGCTGCGGTGAAACAATTGAAAACACCAGACGTGCACTTAGTCAACAGATTAAGACCACAACACTGTTAGTCTAGCAGTAAGACCAGCCCTGGTAATTTGGTGATTTATCAGCTACTGTGTGTTTGTGGGCTGCGTGCACATGCATGAGAGGAGACTGAGCCATAGCTGAAAGTCATAGAGGCATTTAATGTGGAATGAGCAGGCATGTCTGCACATTTAGGTGTCATATACAGTGCACACACGCAGATGCGCGCAGATACAGAAAGAGACACACTCAGACACAGGCAAACAGAACCCTCTGATGGAGCACCTGTTCAAATCAGATCTTCAACAGTCGAAGACAAGGACTAACTGAATTCAATTTTCAATGTATGGAAAAGTCCAAACACAGGAGTGTATTATTCTCGATGTTGCACAATGCAAAGCAGCTGAAAACTGGGTCCATATGGGAAAAAGGTGCTGGGACAAAAGAATCCTGCTCATGTCTGACAACAATTCTGTCCAAATCTAGTAAGTTACAAATGTCAAACAATGTTAGCTGTGATGTCCATTGATTCAATTTTCTCCCAAACATTGTGAGAAGTTGTTTGCAAAGGAAACGCCAACAAGAATTACTGCACAGGTGACGTCACATATCTGTATTTTCCACTCGGCTATGTACTCTCCGCTCCTGTGCCACATGGTTCAGGATCCTGACCTGCGGTGACCTTCAGATAGCCGTTTTCCTCCACAAACACAGACGTCACCCCGAGCCCGAACTCTGACCTCTTACCTCTCCCGCTGATTTCAGACAGAACACTTAAGCTGGTTCGCTTTACACCAGATGTTCTTACCCCATTCTGTGCATTGACCTGTGCCAGACTGCAGCTCTAGTGACCCAAAAAATAACCAAAGCAGGGCCTGGACGTACATGTTTCCCAAACAGGAAGGCTTTGTTCTAGATGTTCAAACGTCACCTATTTCTCAGAGAGACAGAGACACATTCTTTATTTTTCTTGATGATATGGTTCGTTCTTGTAAGGTAACTGTAATGTCATCTAAGTTGAGGTTGGGCTGAAACTGAAATGGATGCTTATATTTTGTACTAGCTGTTTTAGCAAAACAAAAGTCAACTTTATTTTAAAATGCAGACATTTCAACTGCCAAATAACAGAAGACAATAGAAAAAATTATTACACTGTTTGACATGTGATTTTACTATGGCATACATAGGGCCATGACACTATTACTGCTAGAAGGGCGCAAAGACCCAAAAATGGCTCTACAAATATATAAAAGACGAACCAATGCAATGTTTTTGCTTGGTAAGTCTGTTCAAGAAGTACATGTCATGTTGTTACCTGGGGTTACAACAAATGGAATTTTAATTTAGTAAGACATAAGGCATCTTGTAAGATGGCGTAATCAGACATGTTTCTGTGTGAACAAATTAATTACTTTTTTGTTGCCAGCTGGCACAAGCAGTGCTTGTGTCAAACTATGTCAGGTGGTATGGTATCTTTACCAAAGTGCCGGGGACTTTTTATTTTTTGCCTGGAACAAATGTTATTCGTGGAGCAGTGTAGTACTGTAGGGTGCTTCCTACAGGACAACAGTGGTAATGTAATTTAACATGTCTATTTGAATCATAGGGACATGCTGTTGTGCTTTAGCACAGTGCATTAGGATTTCACAACAGGGGATACAAGAACAACAGTGTTGGAGATACATATCAGGGGTTTGTGTTTAGGTGATGCAGGAAAAACCTTGCAGGACCATTAAAATAATTTTTAGAACTAACCTGATATCTGAGTTTGTAGTCTGACCTTAGGGTTGGTGCGGTTGGTTTTAGGCCCTCAGGTTAAGTAGCCGCCCTTAAATTGACAGTCCAGGTGTGCTGTCGCAGCCGCTCCCCTGCCCAGGTGTCCCATACAAGCTCACACTTTTCCATCCTTTATGTGTTCAAGGGGGGGATCTTCTTCCTGTCATAATCTGAGTGAGTACAATTTTGTAGATTTGAATGTTGCCTGCTGAGGTGACGACATTATGTCACGTCTCCACGCTTGAGAGCAGCGAACAAAAGGAGCAGCTGAATCCAAATACTTCTGACAGTAATGTGTTGACTATTGAGCCGTTTTGGTACAAGCACAAGTTGTATTTATCAGATATCTGCAGTTGTATGACAAAGATAATTTGTGAGACAGGAAGGATTATAGTCTATCAATCCATTAATGCACCCATGAAAATGCATATGTCTAAATGGATGTCATGACGTCGGACTCTTGATAGATAAAACTTTTGAACAAAAATCCCAAGATACCACAGAATGAGTAGGGAAGAAATCTATCTAACACAGTCTAGTTTACCAGTTCACTGACAAGCATCCAGCCAGGCTGTTTTAGCTAATAATAGTAAGATGTGTTAATATATGAATGTGCGGTAGATGTGCTTTCTTTTTAAAATGTATGCGGTCTCTGGCTTGTCTCATTTATGAATTCACACTTAGGTAGGATATGTTTTGTTTTGACCCAGTTTTAGTGTTATTGTTTTTATTATATTACATATAAATATATATATAATGGGTTATTTAAAAAACATGGTTTTATGGTCTAAAATATTACTTAAGATATACATATAATTAACAATCAGTAACAAATGGTGACATGTACATTTAAAAAGAGCTAGAGTAGATTATAACAAGCATTCGATATTTGTGTTTGGGTAAATAACCCAACTGCAAGATGAAAAACAACCCACTGTCATGGGTAGTTTTCTACCTGTGGGTAATGGTAAAAAAATAAAGTAACTCAGTATTGTGTAGGTGATGTAAACTAGTAACAATTCAGTTAGTTCAATATTTGTTATAGTAACTGCTCAAGATGTGCAACTAATTATAAAATGTTACCCTTTATCTCTTTCACGCACACACACACGCATGCACACACAGGTGCTAACATAGGGGAAGCTGTAATTCAGCTTCAAAGGGAAACCCGAGAGGGTCATGAATAATCACAGACATCTTTGTATGCAGGGGAAAACAGCACTGTCCATCTGCCCTCCATACACATACATACATACACTAGTTTATACGGCTTTAGCTGTTTTTAACAATACCACTGGGTGAACTTCTGGGCTTGAAGAATATACAGAGTACGAGCATTTCCGTTCTCAAACGCCAACCAAAGTTACAGATATGAACCTTTTTGAATTTTAAAATCATGTAATAGTGATTTGAAATGTATTGTTAGTAGTGATATTGAACAAAGGAGGGGGGGGGGGGGGGTGCCAATGAAGCGATAAAAACAAATCACCATTAGTGT
>JAVQJF010029691.1:0-52102 GCA_036023855.1 Gadopsis marmoratus | reverse complement strand
ATTTTATCTGGCCTATATTAAAAACCGCATCACGTTAACAAAACCCCCCCCCCCCCCCCCCCCTTTTTTTTAAACAGAAGAAAACATTGCCCAACACCAAAAGAAGGTTTTAATCAGTTATCCAGGAGAAATGTTTGAAAAATAATAAATATAAAAGAAGAAAAGACCTGCTTTCCTATAGGGAGACTGGGTATTTGTGAGAGGCTGAACACCAGAGGAGGGAAAAATAAAGAATATGAAATGAAAATTCTAAACTAAATGAAAATTCTGGGTGTTTAAAATAGATGTACTCACGTCTGTACGAAGGGCTTTGATGTTTTTTCCAGCCTTCCCAATTACAGCTCCTGCATTCTGAGAATACAGAGAATACTTACAAAAACTGAAAAAAATTATTTCGGGAAAAGCACAATGACTGTATGAACACCCCTAATAAGAAGGTGGAAATTAATTATTCAAAAAGCAGATATGTGATCAGGGCAACAAAAAGAAAGCCATAAAAAAAATGAAGGGGGTACATTAAATCAGTAGCCTTACTGACAGGCTGCACAAAAGAAAGACAAAAATACAAATTATCACACAAGGGTTCGACATGAAACGTTAAGTGAAAGAGGAGCTGATTTACTTTGCTCTGCAGGAGGATGCGAAGCTCAACCATCTCGTCCGAGTTCCTGGAGCGCTTGAATGATTTCTGCTCATCTGCATCCTCAGCAGGGCGCTTACCTGGCACGAGGAGATATAAAATAAATAAATAAATAAATAAATAACAACACACACTGACAACCCTGCACCCACAACCTTCCACAAGACAAAATTAAATAGTCAAAAAGACCACAGATAGCAGTGGAGCATAAAATCACAGGACTTCAAACACTGTCCTCATATTTTAAGATAAATCTACACAAATTACTGCGTGCAAAACTAAGGAAGGCAAAGATTTCTTTTCATGCTTCTATGAAAACATGAACATAATTTTCGGAAAGGAGACCAGTGAATATATATATACACGTCTCATGTCCTTAAGGGGTGGACAGAATACCAAGTGAAATATTTTAAATCATTGATGACTTGCAGTAATTTCCAAAATTAGAGTTGTAAGAAATCCGTTACACCACCACTGCCATTGCTGTCCTTTCATTACATAACACAGACATCTCTGATTTGTCCAACCTGCCAATGTAAGGAAGCGGGGTTTTATACCGTTAGTCTCTGTGTTGCCAAATGAAGAATCGTCTTGCTGTTCAATTTCTGTCTCCATGGTCGTCTGACAGTAGAGGAGCTGGGGTGGGCACCTCGGTCCGGGGAACAAGCGGCAGCAGCAGGGAGAGAGAAGCACCAAACCGGCCCCTCTGAGCTCCGGTAGTCTGTCAGCATTGTAAAAGGGGGGAGGGGGGGTAAGACAAGTCAAGCTGCGTGCTCGAGATCCGGCTATTCAAAAAAACAGGGATGACATGGCCAGAAAAACTGGCAGAAAACCGGCACTCACCGATATTTATTACAGGGACAAGGGCGTGTTGATAGGCGGAACCAAATAAGCAAGGACCAAACAGCTGCTGCGACCTGTCGGGGAGGGAGAGGCTAGTTGAAATACTGAAATGTAATATGAAACAAGACTAATGACAAAGTTTGAAACGCACAGATTACTATCACATCGCAGGGATTGATATTTAAACTAACCATACAGATCAACTAGGCTTACGGTCTAACCAGCGAGTATTAAAGGCCATCATTATTTGAAGGGAGTTATTATATTGTTATTAGATATCACAGCGTGACATTAATAGGAGTGTTGCGTACATACTTCCTGCATTCGACCGTCAAAACAGCACGGCGAATTCTCAGTTTCGAGCAAAGTAACGTCACAGTTTACTAGCCGACGCCAGAAATGAATACTTGTATACTGACACTGACCAAATCAAAACTGAGATAACGTGACTCCACTGAGAGCTAACTTGGCGACTGTTAGCTAAGCTACGTCGTTAACTGTGGTTAATGTCAGCTAAGGGGCTAACGTTGGCTAACTAGCCTGGAGGGAAACGCGTTAGCTACGAGCTTCACCGTGTAGGTTTTCGTTAGCGGTTTCACAAAATGGCAATCGAACTCTTTTAAAAACACATACTAGTTGGATAAGAGGCTAGCAACGTTATGTCTCACTGATCGATCACGAGTGGGATGATTACACAGTACCAATCGATCAATACAAAGACCACCCCGAGCCACTCAAGCTAGCGGCAAGCTAATCTCGCCATGTTGCCATAATTTCGGTTCAGCACAAGGGGAGGTAGCCAGGCCAGCTAATTAGGCAGCGCTGCACCGGACACAAAATAAGTAACAAAGTGACTGTAAATACATATTTAAGTACCTGTGGACTTCAAATACATTAGACTCAATATGGCAGAGAGAAGGGTGGATATATCGTCAAAACACAAACCTGCACTGCAACACCTCGCTCGTCCCCCTTCTTTCTCTGCCGACCCTGGAAATATACGATTTGCGCTAAAGAGTGCTGATTGGTTGAACGGAATGCAAATCAAACAGGCTACAGAGTCACAATTGGCTACAAGAGACGTCAATCACAAGAGCTGAGGCGTTGTTTCCGGGTGCAGTTACTTCCCAGTTTACGGTGGCTGTTCAGGTTCTTCCTGTTTATAAGGTATTATCTGCAAGGCTTATGTTAATTTGTGTCTTTCTAAGAACTTGTAGAGGCATACATGTTAGGTTTAAGAACTGATGGACCTTCTATGGTCAAACTGTATGGACACAAAGCTAAGGTAGTAGCATCAACATATGAGTTCGGTTAGTCAAATTGGCGCCTTGGCTACTGTCCACGACACTTCGTCTAAGAGGCGGCTTCCATGCTTGTTAGGTAATCTTTATAACAACACTTACTTGAACATAAATATTTTTTCATTTTTTAAAATTCTGTCGCGTGCAATTCCGGCCTACATTTCTCACTTAAGCTCTCTTTCTCTCTCCTCCATAGTACCTAGACGTGACAATCTGTTTCTGGCTTATCGATGCTGATATGACCACAGAAACATAACAATGCCGTTCTCATATGTTCGTATATCATAATAATCTAATCTCTTCTCCCGATAAATCACAACAAGATTTGGTGTCAAGTGGATCTGGAGATACAGAGAGGACTCCTTAACATAGAAACTCCCTTTATGCCCTCAGCGATTGCAGGTTGCTATGCCATGAATTAAATAAAATCTAACATTTGAACCACTACTTCTATAGTACACCTGCAACAGCAAATTTGCCCTTTCAAAGCTGTTTTACTTCAATATTGTTGTATTATAATTGAAACTGAAATATGAATACCTGAACTCAATAATCAATTCCTTGGCTGCAGCAGCTTAAAGTAAAACCAGTACCTGACGCTAGAGCTGTGTGCCTTAATATAATAGCAGATTGCAGTGGAGAAAATAGCAAGAAGTGGCCTAAGTCAAATACATACAAAGGAAGAGGATGGCCCCTGAGATCCAGGCAATGGTACGTGCTACCCAAGCCTTTTTGCAGTCCTCCTGGCACGTTCAGGTGCCCTTTGCCTGGCTGGAAGCCTGCGTGGAGTGGCTGCAAGAAGAGGCAGGAGGAGCAGGTCATTTGTTACAGCAGCAAATCAACCAACAGGTAGGCAGCATGTCTGACTGTGCAGCTGAATGCAAAATGATCACAGTCCAGAGTTTGTGCAACTGCCATGAAGATAGCTCAGTTGCTATCATGTGACTTAAGTATGGAACGTGTGATGACAGGTGGTTGTATATGGGGGGGGGGGGGGCACAATGGTTACTCCTGATTCTGTTCTAAGATGGCCTCTGGCATTGTATGTGAATCTCCTTGGTCTTTCTCCAGCCATCCACTGACTCCTGGTTGATGGTCTTTAACCCCCTTCCCAGTTGATGCTGCGGCTGGTTTTGGTCTGTTGTTTACAGACAGTTGATGTGTGTTTCCAGGGTTCATTCGATGTCTTGTCCAAGGAGATGATCGTTTAAGCCGTTTAATCAAGCAAATATGTCAAACGTTTGCTGATTTTGGATTCTCAGATGTGAGGAGTTTCTGCTTCTCCTGTTTTTAAATAATTTTATTTGCAGATGTCACCTTGGACTTTCAGAACACACGATGGGCATTTTTAACGTTAAATATATATATATAGTATTTCATAGACTAAACAATTAATCAGAATCAACAGATTAGTCAATGAAAATAATCATTAGTTGCAACTGTACAGCTGTTGCATTTGGCCTCGTACAACACTCCACTTTACCTCTCTGGAATGGTCATGTCTTCAGGGTGTACCACTCTAGTGGGCGTAACCCAGCTCCAACTGAATAATTTCCTTCACACAGCTGAAGCTTTTCTTTCTTTCTTGTATGAAAGGAGATTCCAGTACCCTTGCATGCTAAACAGACATAGCAATTCGAACAACAATGATTTAAGTAGCTGTTGTATTGAAGTTGGCATGCCAAGTAACCTCAAAAGATGCTATACGCTCTTGGGGGCCCAGACGGTAAAGAAAATATTGTCGAACTTTCACAAATATGCAGCGCACAGAGCAACAAAAGCCCAAGACTACTGTTTACGACTGTCAGCTGAGAACAAGATTATGCTGCAGTGGGTAATATTCGGCAAAAGTGGACGATTGAAAGAACACCTCCTGATCTGACAAATCCTGCTTGCAACATGCCAATAGCAGGGCAACATTTTTGTGTAAACAGCATGAATCCATCCTGCTAAGTGTCAGCTGAACCAGCTGGTGGTAGCGTCATGTGGGGTATGTTTTTCAGCATTTACGCATCATATGTACGCAACTGTGTACCTAATATTGTTGCTGACAGCTGTGTCCCTCCATGGCCAAAGCCTAATGGATACTTGAGGAGGATAATGATTCATTTCTCAAGGCTCATACCATCTCCTGATTGTTCCAGTAACATGACAGTTCATTCAAGTGGCCCACACGCTCACCAGATCTCAACCCAGGAGGGCACTTGTTGAATGATTTAGATTAGGATGTTCATATTCTGAATAAGAGACCAAAAACCTGCATGGACTTTATGACACTACTGAGTCACTGTGCCTCAGCATACCTGTGACGTTTTTAGCTCTTTGTTGAATCTTCTCTTTGAAAAATTCAAACATTTCCAATGGATCTGAGTCAGAGCTAAGCGTGGCTAGTGTTGATCTAATGAGATTACTTATTTAAGTGCATCATAATTTGATGGCCATGTATGTCATGGAAGTGACTATAACATAAAATGTTGAAATATAACAATCTAATCAAATAACCAAAATACAGAGTGTCATAAAATAGGTCTTACAATAGAAAATAATGTGCCTCACTGCATGACGTGAATTTGTAGGCGCTGGACCAGTGGCTGTTGACAGACCTACGCAACCTGGACTACCCTGTTCTCCCTGAAGGGCTCACTCAGGCCCAGAAGACTGAACTCAGTGGCACCTTCTGCGTCCAGGTACAGGCTTGTTGATCATATATTTAATGTTACATAATTCATCTCATGTTTATTATTAGATTTTATGTCAAGGACGATGCCCATTGATCAGCTGAAAATTATAAATGAGCCAGAGTTGGCATCAAAGCTCTGACTGTTTTAGGTTGACTCATTACTGGACATCAGTCAGCCTGCGTATGGTCAGCTGCAGACGTGGAGGGGCATGGACTGTGGCAACGATGAGGTCTCTGCTGTCACACATACCACCCAGAGGCCATGGGAAGCCAGACCAACACGTATGCTACTATTGCAGGTCAGAGGCATTTTTGAAACAACACTTGCATTAACCTTAAAAATCAGAGAAAGTCTTATGTAAGTCGTCTGTCTCTGTCTCGCAACGAAGACAATCGGATCGTTGTGCAAAAGATAACCATGAAACATAAAGTGCTGAAAGAAAAAAAATTACGAGTAAATTACCTTTTAATTTGTATGTTTGTGTGTGTTTTTTTGAACTAGTGGCTTTTGCATCAACACCAATGCTCAATAAAGCATTGTGAGTGTGTCTTTTGTGTCACTTGCAGAGATTTTTCTTACCATATATTTTCAAACAACAGTGAAATAGTTTGTAGCACCTCATAGATTATTGCTAGACTAAAGGTTACTGTAAGGTTTCCTTTAGAGATATTTATTGGGAAAAACTACATGTCAAGGATGGCACTGCATTATTGTTTTGTTGATCAAAAACACGTTTATGACCTGAAATCAAAATTTGGTCACAGCACTTTTTGGCATTATACATGAACTAGTTTTGAATACAGTGTATTTGACATTATACATACAGCGTAACACTATTTACCAGCATGTACAATTATACTGAAATCAACTGTACAGCCCTAATATACAACCAGGCTTTATCTTTGTGTGTTTGGTTGGATAGAATAACATCGACTTGTGCTTCTCTTCCTAACTCAATCAGAGTGGACAGGTACAATCAGCGAGAGCATATGAAAGAGTAAATTGCTGGAATATAAGCCGCAGACTGTAATTTTCACCTTAAGTAATACACTTGTCACTGCTCTATGGTTTCTCAAGAATAGTGCTGGTGTTGCTTAGAAACGTTGCAATGGGGTTTTTTTTTTCTTTTCTTTTTTTACTGTTTCTCAGACCATTTTGAGCAAGTCCCACAATTGCCGGGACCCATGGCAGTTAAAAATGCACTGGAATCACTGCCAAAAGGCTAATAAAGCAGATATGTTCAGAGATGATTTGACCTTTGAATTTTGAAAAGTCCGGGCCAGCCAGCATACAGCATAATGAGAAAAAAGAAAAACTGAAGTTATTTTCGAATGCACTCAGTCAAGGTTTAAACCAGCAGTAAAGTTTTGGGAAATTTTGCATCTAAACAGCATATTGCATTACAGTAGCTGCATGTCACAGGTAAAAATGCACCAAACTGTTTTCATGTCAGTTTCAATTTGTTTTTCTACTTTTAGAATTCCTAAAACAGTTTAGAGAAACAAGGTTAATAATGTTGAACTTTCTTTCGTAATGTAAATCTTTAATAAATAATCAATAATTTCCCTTTTCATTTGTTCCCGGTCAAATACGCTGTTTCTGTTGTACAGGTGACAGATGGAGTCCAGAGCTTGGAGGCCATGGAGTATCAGTCTATCCCTGCACTCAGCCCTGCTCTCAGGTTAGTAATTGATCTGTGAAACACTTAACAGCACTGTGGTGTATTTTTGCTGTTAACGATGTAAAAACAAGAACCATGTCGTCATACAAATTCAGTCATTTCTATACATATATGTACATATATGTATATACCAAATATGTGTATATTTTTTTTAACTACCTTCTTTCTCTATTTTTTAAACAAAGGATGTGTTTAAGGGGCTGCTGTTACTTATTTATATGTTATGTTCCTTAGATTCGGGTGGAGATGATAAAATAAAAGTTAATAATCAAAGCTCTGTCACTGCCATTTTCTCGTCAATTAAGAAAACACAATTGGTTTTCTGAGACATTTGCACTGTACTATTGTACCATATGTTTAAATGGGATTGTTTACTTTTGTCAGGCCTGGTGTGAAGTTGCAATTGCAAGGGCAGATGGTTTGCAGACTTGGGGTGCTTCTGTTGGGGCCGTCCAACATCAAGGTCCTGGGTGGTGAGGTGGAGGACTTGGTGGACAGAAATAACAAGGTAAACTGTCGGACAGATTTGAACTAATACAAAATTTGGTATGAATAATATTTAGACCTAATCACCTTTTTGTTTTTCATATACACTGCTCAAAAAATTAAAGAAACACTTTTTAAGCACATTACCCAGTCAATACCAGTATAGATATCCAGCATGATTTTTTTTACCATTGAGATCTGTGTTGTGTTTTCAATGTGTTCCTTTATTTTTTTTGAGCAGTATATATATATGCATCACTGAGATTAAAGCTTGTTATTATGAGCCAGTTACTGTTTTGAACTAAAGACATAATGCCAGCTGTTCTTATACTGCTGTGTATAACATGCAATTAGACACTTCTATGCTACTCTGACAGGGCAGGGTGCTGTGTCGGACGCTGGGACTTCCTGAGGAGGACCAGCTGGAGAGGGAGGAGGCCTCAACAGCACCACAACAAGGTATATTCATGAGAGCTTGTACCTTTAATGTTAGATCACGTGCGATTGCGTTCACTAATAGAATAACATATGTACAATATTACACCACAACAGGTGACATTGATTGACACGAGTCACTGGTATGCCTCTTTGTTTTCTCTTTAGGTAATCAGGAAGTGGAGGACCTGGAGCTAGATGATGCAGAGTTGTTGGCCAGCCTGGAGGCCCAGGAGGAGGTGGGAAGGGTTCAGGTTGGGCCTGACAGTGGCTACGGGACACGCAGTGAGACCTCCACTCACTCCTCGAGAAGCTCGTCTGTCAGGAGCCTTGTCTCGGCTGCCTCTTCCAGGTGGGTGGTTAACAACGTGATGTCTTGACATTTTGATGCTGGAACTCCTCAGTTTCCAACGCCGGGCAAATATACCTTGACATTTTGAATTTCAGCGTAATGTTTGTCTTCTGAAAAATGTCAGCATTTATCTTACAGCTACTTTAGGAGGCATTTAGTACTTTCATTGTACAACCTATTTTATATAATGTTTTTGTGAATGTTGGCGTTGCTGTCTTTAATATTTGCCTGCTGTCCTCCAGTCAGGTTGTTCATCTGTAGCCAGTGACAACCATCAGATTTGATGAGGGATGTTAATGACTCAACAACAATGATTTCAACAGATACAGACTGAAGTCGCTGTTGTAACTGCTGAAAGAGGAAAAATAACAGGGTAAAATCAAATGTCACACCAAAGTCGGTTTCAGTTGAAGTGTACTGACCAGCAATTTCCTGCACAGTCAGAAACAACTGAGAATAAATTGCTACATATTGATCATTTCAAGGATGAAGGAAGTTCACTAATCATGATATAAAATGCAAAAAAGGTTTCTGCAGTCAACGGATTGTAAATTTAATAACTTCAGGCTGTATTCAAGACTCAATAGTTTTGAGTGATATCTGACATACAACTATGGTTATATGGTGGTTGGTTTAAAGCTGTATTAACTCAGTCCAACATTATACTCTTGCAGAAGTGAAGCCTCTGCCCGCTCTGACAGAAGTGGTTTGACCCAGAGCAATAGAGGTGGTTCAGTCCAAGGTCATCGCCACGGTAATGAACAAGTGGAACCTGACCCCTTTGACCTCTTACCTTCGGATCACTTCACTCAACAAGAGATCTTAACTGAAGACTTTCCTGATGAAGATTTTGATGATCTTCCCCTGGATGAGTTGGACGGTGTGATTTTTCAAGAAAGTTATGAAACAAATGTTACTGAGAGCAATCACAGAAGCACACCACACAGCAGCAACAGTACAACAGGAAATCCTAACAGAGCAACCATATCCCAACCTGCTCAGCCTGAGCAGCCCACCTCGAATGGCCCTGGGTCACGTCTTGGTTCTAGCGACTCCAGATCCACCACACAGAAAAGGGACTATCAAGGCTGTGCTAGAGGAGCTACAGGGCAGCTCTTCTCCCCGGCAGCTTCAGAGCCATCACATGAATTAGAATTTGTTAATAATTATGAGAGTGATTTAATGGATGATGATATGAACTGCTTTCCCGAAGAGGACGAAACATACAGACAAACAAATCAGCTCCCTGCTCAACAAGGATCTAGTACAGACAGCGAGAACGCTGCCAACAAAACAGAAATGTCTGGCTCCAGTTGTAGACTTGCCAGCCGCTCATCAAGAAGTGTAACACCTCAGGGGCAAAGTTACACTTCAAGCACTGCAGAATTTGATAGACTACCTGCTGAAAAAGGTGACAGTGAAAGCTCGGTCCCTGCTCTCACTCTGACCTCTCCACCTTTTACATATTTGTGCCTGATAGAAGAGATGATGTCCAGACCACACACCCACACCACAGAGATCCATGTCAAAGCTTTCATTGTGACTCTCTTGGGGAAACTGAGCAGCAACAATGGTCTTTGGCGCGTCTGCGCTACGATATCGGATGGAACTGCTTACCTGGATGTGGAGCTGTCTGATGAGGTTTTGACAGGCCTGCTGGGCTTCTCGGTGGCGGAGAAGGGTGCTCTGAAGCGTGACCCAGCTCGGAGAGGTGAGCTGGACACTGGGATGAGGAGATGTCAGGAAGAGCTGGTGGACATGTGCTGTGTTATGACCATCGCAGTCGAACCGGAGGACAGAAAAGTTGTGACCAGGGCAGAACCTGTCAGTGAGAAAGTAGTCCAGGAGCTGGAGCAGAGGGTGAGAGACAGGCAAAAATAAACATGGAGGAGAGGTCGAGCTGCCCTTAAGCAGAGATGAAAAATCGCCAGCACAAATCAGCATTTCCTTAAAGGTTTTCCCTCATGTAATGAAACTAAGGTATTCCTTTAGGACTGGCAATGAACCTGCCCCTCTGCTTCAGATTTGGAGAAGCAGAATGTGTGAACGAGATTTCTGATGATCGGCAAGCAGTGTGTCGCAGTGCATCCCATCTGCTATATGTGAATGTGACATTCTGTCATTTGTCATTAGAGGATTTCATTCATCTATTCTGTATCACTCCCAAGCAACGTAAACAGATTCAAGGTGGGAAGATGCATCTACACTGTATATTAATGACTGGCTGCCAACATATTAGTTCAAGCAATCCAGAGTCGAGCATCCCAAATTGTATGCAACATTTAAAGCTGAGTGAAGTGTGTGAGATGAGAGAAAGGGGGATGATTCCAATTCTGATTGTTGTAATGAATTGCCAACATTTGCATTGATTCAGTTAATCCATTACCTCTGACTGAAAAACTCGACTATCCAAGGGCCACGTGGGTCTTTAAAAAACTCCCCCAGAGGAGAGTGAGAGGAAGGGAAGATAAAGGAGACGCCATGAGCTTCGGTTATTTCTGTTCATTATAGAGCCTAATCTGTTTTTGTCTTTGATGATTACATATACCGCAAATGTGATGCTTTTCCTGTATTTACTGTATATTAAAATAGAATTGTTACAATTTGGTTTCACACTCTTATATGACTAATAAAAAATGCGTGAAATAAGCTTGCAGCTAATTTTACCTTTCCATTTGTCCTCCTCTCAAATGAGTATTGTATTCCTCAAGATTAGATGAATAACTGGACAAACTAGACTGATGCACTGTGTTTAATTTAGTTTCTAATAGTTTATTAAATGCACCTTTAGTATATGCACTGTTTCAGCACACATACTAGTAATTAATGGTGGCTCTGTAGTGTTATCTGGGCTTGTAGCTCTGTAGAGGTGTCAGAAATCTCTTTAAAATGAAACATCTCAACAATTTGTGCTACACAAATGAATTTGTGTCTTTTCTGCCATCATACAGTGTATTTAGGTGGCAGTCCATCATACTTCAATGACTTCATTGTGAAAATGAGCAAAACAGGCTTATAAAGGCATTACAGAATGTATGTTGGTGCGTATGTGTACTTACATTTGTGTGTTCATGCAGGAGGGCACATGCATGTATGTTATTGTCTTACGCCACTGTGTGCACTTCCATTCAGGTACCTTGTCTCGGATCATTATGGGCTAATCAGGTTGAACATCTAAATCAGGACCCTGCTATGCATGTCGATAGCCTGTTATGTGCTAATGAGACTGGATGCAATGGAGGGGTGGGGAAGGAGGGGGAGTGAAGCAACCCATAGGGAGATACAAGTGGAATGAATATTTGGTGATGAGGTAAATGAAACGAGGGGAGATCTGTCTCAGTGGGTACAGAAGTAATGCTGCAGTCAAACCTCACTATATGCAGTAAATATTGTGTGTATTTCACTGGTAATTAGGCTGACAGTTGGCTGTACGGGGAGTAGCTGTGCCTATGACAAAATGCATTTGCAAAGTGAGTGTTTATTTTGTCGTTTCTGTTTGAAGTTGGACAGGGCTGTATGTGGTCAGGTTGAAATGTTAGAAGGAGAAGAAACAGAAGGATGATGAAGAGGGAAAGAAAATACTACACAGGGAATAAGAGTCCAAATATGAGTGTATTAATATATGAAAGTACCATTATAGCTGTTATTGATTTAAGTTTATTTGGCACAAATTGTGTGTTGAATGTCAAATCCAGCTGGTTTGTTAATCTATGACATAGCTCTGTATAAAGCTAAAACAAGGTTTTAATTAAAATAAAGGTAAACTGAATAAAAAAAATGAAAATATAAATAATAATAAAGGTAATTCATTCGCTTAAGAAGATCATGTGGTAGGAAAAAAGCTCCATGACAACAATGACTAGATGGACCTTGAGATCAGGCTCTTTTCGCTATGTCTGTTTTCAAAGTCAAAAAATTAATAAAAGAACAGCTACAGGACCTTGAGGTGAGATTTTGCCAAAGGTTTGAGTTTTCATCATTCTTTGAAGAGATTTGTAAGATTAAGTCAGATAATCTGTCAGATAAACTAATGTATTACATTACATAAAAAAATAGTGTGTATTTACTCAAGTACTGTATAAGCATAATTTATAGCCACTATGTTTCAGAGGGAAATATTTTACTTTTCATCATTTATTTGACATCTTTAGTTAAACTAAAGACAATTTAATTTGCAGATTCAAATTTTACATTTAAAATATGCGAGCTTATATAGTATGTTGTATTTTTGATATTTAACTATACATTATGTAAGTATATGGTAGTTTAAATGTGCCCCACATATACAGTGTGTGTATATATATACATACATTTTGCATAGTGACTAGTTTTATTTGTAATATTTTAGTTGTATTTTGCTGATAACACTTTTCTACTTAATGTTCAACGCAGGACACTTTTAGCAGTGGGCAGAGAACAAGTAAAGGACACAAACTAAACATTTACAGCAGGAATTTTTTCCTCAGAGATCTCATATGAAGCTTATGACCTTCATCATTTCCTCATAAATGTATTACATGCGCAAAGTGGGTCTGGGGTTCATTGAAAGGCTTGTGAGGAAATTACAATGTTTGAGACTTTAAAGGTTTGTCATTCAGCAGCACATGATATGACATATTTCAGAAGCAGCATGAGAAAGTGCTCGACTGCCCTAATAGCTTTCCATTTGCAATATTATTTCCTCTATGTTAGTCTTCCACTTCTGTCTCAGTCCGGAGCATCAGCAGGGGAAAAAAATAAGCATTCTCGTTCCCCTATGAGTTTGGATGTACCTTTCCAAATTGCAGATATAGCAGGTGAGTGGAGGAGACTGAGACACGAGGGACAGAGCACACACATGGGAGAGAAAGCACTGTGCTAATTTCTCTAATGCTCATATAGCTGCACTGTACCTCTTTGGTCATTACAAATATCAATGTAAAAAGTACATGAGCAGTCCTAATACCCCTCCTGCTGCAGCAGCTGTAATTTTCTTTGCCCTATTACATTTAGTAATGAAAAATCCACTTAGACAGCTCAACCTCTCTTTTAGGCCTCCATCAAAATGAGCAAATGGTTTCTCTTCATGGCAAAAACATACCTCTTTACATGCGTGTGTGTGTGTGTGTGTGTGTGTGTGCCTGCTGAGGCTTGAGGATGTGAATCATTAAAGGAATAGAAAATTATGAAGAACTTGGACTTTGTTTTGGCTCATCTGGATGGATGGAGGGGCTGGTTATTCTGGTTTGAAAAGGAATGGAGAAAAGATCCATTTTGTGGTCATATCAAGGTCTTCAGGAGGTTTTATCTTATCTGACAAAAGTTTTTGGTGTCATGGGAACTGCATATTAAAACCATTAAAATGGCAATGTGTCAACATATATTACCAACATTATAATTATTGATGCATTAATGTTTTTGATTGTATTTTGTATTAATAATCTGACTCTGCAAAGCAACACATAAGTAAAGGTGTCAAATAAATGTAGTGGAGTAAAAGTATAAAGTAGAATAAAACAGAAATATTCAAGTAAAGTACAAGTACCTCAAAATTGTACTTAAGTACAGTGCTTGCGTAAATGTAGTTGCATTCTAATAAAATATGGCCTTCAAAGGGTTAGGACCAATAACTTTTCCACATACACTTGAAAGGACCAAAACATGGCTCTCGATGCTCAGTTCACGTCCACATATCACAATTTTTCAGGTCTGTCTTAAAACAACAAACAGGTGTCCATATGATCAATGAAACATGTTTAGCTTGCTGTAATCATACCTCCTGTACATACTGGTCATTAAATGATCCCCTCCTAATGTGTTTTCATGCAAGTCATGGGGGACAAAATCCACAGTCCTCCTTCCATGTAAGAGTGTATTCAAAGGTTTATCTAATTCTAATTCATGAGACTACTTCTGAGAATAATTAGTCGTAACCCAACTTTCCACTCATTGGGTAAGCAGAGTCAGAAATTAACGTATGTAGTAGAAATTATGTACGTATGTAAAAAATCTGAATGACTACTTTGTTAACGTAGCACAATTGGAGGTATACCTGTGATGAACATAACATAACACAAATGTGATGTTGTAGATGTGAATATGATGTACTGCAGTTCAGGCCAGCTAATGGGGATCTTTTTAAATAGTTTAACAGAAAAGGAACTGTAACTAAAACACTTTTGTAAAGGGTCAATTTCCAACCATTCCAAGAAAACATATTTTTAAACCCCTAGAAATCATATAGGTAAGTCGTATTATTGAATATATTGTAACACTCCAACTAATGTTGAACACAACACTTTTCTTTGATGGAAACTTCAGAAATAAAGCCGCCAGACACATGTGTGAAAAGTGAGAAATGTAAAGAGCGCAATGATTTTGAAGATCTAATCTTGCAATTAAGGAGAAACAATTAATCCGGTCTTTGACCTCTTACTGATGACTCCAGTGAATGATGGTTAACTAGATTTAATGGGAAAACCTATTAAAGCTCTGAGGCAACTCTGAAAGAGTGCAGACAAACGATTGACAGGCCCACAATACACCTTGCCTTTTTTCTGCATTCTACTCCCATACTACCAAGTCATTACAACCATTTGAATATGAGCAGGATGCACTTGAGAAGCAGGACTTAAAAGAAAAGAAAGTAAAGGTACCATATAAAGAGACGAATGAGTGATTTTGCTGTGACAAGGAAGAGAATGGATCGCTCCCCCCACTTGTCCTTTCTTTCTCCACAGAGACAAGGAAGCCTGACAAGCTGGCCATTAGACACGGTAATTTGACAAGCTGTGCGGAGTGCTTTCGCTGTGCCCTTACACCTCTTGAACATCATGAAGCCTTGTTCTGTACCCCTAGTTAATATTAAGAGAATACGCAGGCTGGAAAAGACTACAGACAAACTGGAAAATGACAGAAAGTGTATCAAATGTATGTTGTGTTCATGTCATGGCTCTGTGAACTCAGTGGCGCTCCGAAGAGTGAGTCAGTCAATCAGTTGTCAGCCAGCTGTTCAGGGTTTACACACTCACTGAAATCCTGTTATGTTTTATTCATAAAAAGGAGATTACCACAGTTGATCTTTTGGGCGATCTAGTCACATGTTTAGGTGAAAGCACCACAGTCATATATATCGTTAGGGTGTTAATTTATGAGTATGTGCACCTGTTTGTGTGTCCGTGAGCTAATAGCTCTAATTCATGAGGCAGGATAGGAAATGAAAGGTCACCATCAGGAAACCATTGGGACAAGGAGGGAGTCATGGGGAAATGAGATCCACCAGAAGAGATTAGGAGGTATGTAGGTTAAAGAGAGACAGAAAGAGAAAATAATCTGAATGGGGAGCTTCTACATGGAAAAGAAAACCTCACAAAAAGGTCATGTTTTAGCTCGTGTCTGAGGATGTTTAAGTGTATTTTACCTGTGTTTGCGTAGACAGGACAGGCAGAGAAGTAAAGGTTGAAGTGACATACTCACTCTTATCAGCGTGAATCCAACTGACACCCCATCTCAGGATTGTTACACACACACACACACACACACACACAGATGTGTATACAGAATACACCCAGAGATTGAACTGCCTGTGTTGTTGCCGTAGTGATTTGCATACAGGAAGAAACCTCCATTTCATCAAAAAGACAGTATTCACTGCTAAAGGCTGTAGACATACACAACCCACCATCCAGCCTTTGCTCTTGTGTCATTGTCTTGTTATTCTCTGCCTTTATCTCCTCTTCACCCTGCAGTGTCTCTTTCTCCTTTTATATGCTCTGTTCTCCCTGTGTCTCCCTGTTAGTCCATTAAAACCTATGTGTACATTTTTTCAGCAATTGTCATTGATAGGAAATATCATGATAATAGTGTATTTTGTTTTTCCTCCACATTTCTTTAACTGTGGGAGAAATCTCATTTTAAAACTCATTGTGGACAGAATTGCATTATCTTTGACACTAAGAAAGGAGTCATTGTATTATTTCTGTAAGCAAATTACAATACTGTATTTTGTTGTTGTGTTGCATTTTACCAGATTATTATCTGTGATGGGGCTTAGGAAATTACACTGGTTGATCTAATGTGTGTACTTAAAGAAGCACACACCATATTACGCAAGTTTCTTCTGAAGATCTATTGTCGTCTCCTTTTGCATTCTGTCTTATTACAGGTATTTCATAAATTCAAATTCTTATCACTGGAAAGGGAATATGTTTGTGATGTGAAACATGTTCACTATAACCTTATTTCTTATTTAGGTGTTTTAAAAAGCTGTTTCCATGTTTTCTGGGCATTACCAGTTAACTGTTTCTCAGTGAATATTCACATTCACATAGCATGTCCTGGCAGACACTGCGGACAATCTGTTGGATTTCTCCTCTTTATTTGGTCACTTAAAGTCCCCTCAACTCAAAAAATATGCTTCACAGTGATGTACGACTTTGACACTAGAAAGCTGCTTTAACTTTCATCTACATGAACATTTCTCTGATCTCACCTTAAATCTTAAAGGGTGCCCTGATAGCCAAATGGTTACCATACCATGGACCGTAACTGAAAAGTCTCTGGTTCGATTCTATTTCAGGACCTTTTGTTCCTTAAATACAAGGTATTTAAAAACACATCAGACACAAATTATTAGTCAAAGCAGAGTATGGGAGGTAAACCTATGCCTGTGAGTATTTGAAGCTGACACAAGTAGCTAATATCTATTAAGGAATAACTGTTATTCTATTGTAGAAGATATAGCACATTTATAGTAATCTTCATTCACTAGTTACAATAGTGTTCTGGGAGCGGAAACCCAAAGCCAGGCTGAATATCCCATGTTGACCCTTTTACACTAACACAGGGCATGGCTTGTTGTAACAGGGGTGTTGTGGCTATGCTAACATGTTTCCATTCTATAGCGAGTGATGTGAAAAAGTGTTTTCCAGACTGGTCTCTCCTGCTGTTTCTTGAATTGTGGGCTCATTCTTTGGTAACAGTAGTGTGCTAATGGTGCCTTTTTTTGTGTGTTGGTGTCTTTGTCTAATGTTTTTCATCTCAGTTTATTTCCTAGTATTTTAACAGGTATAAAATCTGAAACAGGGTTTATGGGTACACCATGTTTGTATTTACTGTGGCTAGTAATGGTCTCTCTATCTCCCTCTCTCTCTCTTGCACACACACACACACAAAGCTAAATAAGATATATCACTTGGGGAAGAAATTACAAAATTATTATATGAGTCAGTTATTCATTTATGCACACTCACACACAGGAGAAACAAGTCTTATGGGGAAATTATCAAGTCTTATTAATGGACCTGATCAGAAATGGTCCAGCTGGCTGCTAACAGTTGCTGGTCCATTAGAATGCATTATCACACTCTTGCAAATGTCTTGCCCTGTAACCATGTTTGTTTCTCTATTGATGCCAATGCTGCCTAATTATATTTTATTGAGCTTACCATAATGTTAAAAAATTCTAATCTTGCATCTAATGGACAATTTATTAAATTTTAACATTAGGAGTGGTGCTCAGGCAATTCTGTTTCATTTAAATCAACAGTTAACAAGTAGGATGCTGACAAAGTAAATATTTGTGGTTCACCTTTTCTGCTTGGTACATTTTTCTTAAGTTTACCAACAAGCGTTCAGTCTAGTAAAACTCAAACATCATGCATCTGCACTCTCTGCTCTCCTACATTAACATTTTGTCTTTTGGGATTGCAAACCTATAATTAGCTATTGTAAACAGGTGTAACGTCGCAGTCTCTATATTCTTGCATCCCCTTAAAATCACCTCCCCTTCCTTATGTTGCAACCTTCTGCTTTCAAGTTCCTCAATTCAATCATCTGTTGCTGACGTAAACTGAGATGCCTCTCGCTCTGAAATCCAATTTAATGAGCATAAATACAACAGTGGACGAGGTGAAAAGGGGAAAAGAGGTGAAGAGGAGAAAGGGGAGGGACGAAATTATAAGGCAATGTAATGGACAGAGGGGTGAGGAGGCTGAGGGAGAGAGGAGTCTGCTGACAGGACAGATGAGGAGCAGATGAGGATTTAGAGAAGTCGTACTTGTACCATGAATATACCTCCAGTATATGAGATATTTCTCTCCTTTATGTCCTCATTCTGTTTTGATTTTAAAGCTATTTGAGCTGCAGTTCTTGTATGAAATGTGTTACTGCATTTCAGTGAAGGCTGGACTGACTGATTGGCTGTTTGAAGAAAACAGAAGACAGAAGATTTGAAGCAGAATTTGCTTACTTGCTATACCAATGAATCTATGAAAAGAGTAGCGCCTGCACATCAACTCCAAATTATTTTTATGGACAATTTTAATGGATCTCCGGTGCCGGTTTCATGAAGGTTGATTTTGATTAGGGCTTAGATCAAATTAATAGTGAGACTTCACTCAGACGTCTAAATTCATTAAAGTGGACTAGGTCTTGACGATCTCAAGCAAAGCTAACTGTTCATGATTTCTGGTTAAATAAAGACTTTTTTTCAAACTGAAAAACAAAGCTGACCATGCTGATGTGGCAGGGCCTTGGTCAGCCGTGTCTCTGATTGTTACCATAGAAACATGGCTCTTAGTTCAGAGTTAGCCTGGGGGGTTGGGATGCTATCTTTTTAGGCTCAACATCTGTCAGTCTTAATTTTTGTGTAACAATCTAACTTGCATTAGGCTAATCTAAGAGCAAAATTAAAACTAGCCTAACACTACAGATTCACCACTACAGATATATCTTCCCCAGAAAACCTCCACTCATATTCCATACATCATATTTTACTATTAAACAAATGTGTACGCTATTGTCAAGACTATAGGACAGCAATCGACAAGAAGCTATACCAATATTATATCGAAGTAATATATTACTCTTTTCAGTTCTATTAATTTCCAATAGCCTTGCACCCACATGTAACGTTCATATAACTATGCTCCCTCGTAAATTAAGTTTTATCTAATTATTTAATAGATTATTATAATTTAAGAGGCAACAACAACCATGCAATGTGCACAAACATTATTGATAATAATTTGATTTGTAAATACACACAACCAAGTGTTTATTCTATAAATTCACAGGTTTTTACAACAGCGGATTGTCAACATCCTGCATAAAATTTCAATGTGTCTAATCAAAAATTAGTTCAAAATGAAATGTTATCTATAAATATCATAGTACATTTACATATGTAGTACATACAGTATTTTCTCTCTTAACACTCACATGCATCATGTTATGTCCTGTACTTTGTTTTAGATTTCCAAATTTTTTACTTCCTTTCCCAAAGCACACACACACACACACACACACACACACACACACACACACACACACTCAGCAATCAATCAATCAATCACTCACTCACAATGATGTGATGTGTATTCACACCCTCCCACACAACATACTCTGGTTTACTGATATCATTATCTGCTGTTTCAATGTAACAAGTTTTTCTTGTCTTTCTCATTGAGATCTGTCATCTGGTTTCTCTTGCAGCCTCACCTTTCAGTGTCATGTTTTCTAAAGTACTCAAGGTTTTCTTGGTTTCTCCTACACATTTCACTTATCTTTCCTATTCAGTCTTTTTTCATTATTATTTCTGACTAAGAGACAAATAAACTACATGTTCTAAAATACAGTGATCTTGTGACATCTTTAAAGTTTTCTTGATTTTCAACAAGCCAATATCAATGGTCTATTCTTCACTTTCAGACCACCACCGGGAAGGAAAAGATGTTACCTTAATGCTGCTGATTATCAGGATTGCAAGTGTCCACCACTCTGAAACTACAGAGAAGAAGCCTGATTTAATGCATTTACTGCTATAGAAAAGCAATGGCCATGTAATATCTATTAATTTTCCAATAGACAGTGCTGACCACGGTGGTTGTACTTTCCTCATTTGTTGCTCTTTCCACTGTAAATTATTGCTCATGTGTTCTTGTTCTCTTTCTCAAGTAACTTGTCATTATATGCTGTAGGCTCAGACACTATTTTATATGTATATGTGTCATGGTTGGTCGTGGGTGAAGGAGGTATGGAGGGACCCAAGCTCAGACAGCCGGTAAGCATAACGTTCTTTAATGAAGGCATAACCAAAAATGAACTTACAAAAGGGGTGAACAGGTGAAGACACTCTGACAATCAGGGAGACACGAAGGAGGCTGAGACAGGACCAAAACGCAGACACCGGAGAACGACAGCAGTAAACACAAGACCTAGGAACAACAAACACATGAAACACAGTCACACAGACAGGGGTCGTGACAATATGTATATGTATTCTACTTCATTTTTACCAAAGAAATAAAAAACGTTATCTTTTGAAGTTTTCAACCTGGTTTTACAGTCGGTCATTCAGATTGCTCTCAGTGCAGCTCGTGTTTAGACGATGATTCCAGACTGAGCCAACAAAACCGTGCATTGGCCCTTGAGACGGGCCTGATGCACGGTTTAGCTTACAGCCAAGATGTATCTCCTCGTCACAAGAAGGTCCTAATGCATCCTCAAGGACCCTCCCCCTGCTCTCTGCTGCCTCTGTCGTCATGGAGATTTGTCTAATTCAGGAAATGATAGGGTTAAATAAGTACACATTCGGAAGAGCAGGAACAACAGCAAAACATGTAAACACTTAATTATACCTTATTGATATATGACCGAATATTGATTTTTATTTATTTTCCTATTTTGCCATTATACATGTGTGAGGTTGCTATAGTATATGTTTGCACTTGTTTTGTTGCCCTGATTGTCATATTATCTTGTATGTGGCCTCTTCAAGTAGTGCCTCTGATTCATTTTTCTCCCACACCACGGACTTCCTTGAAGAGCACCTGACTATATGCTTAATTTTGTGCTTCTTTACTTCAATATTATGAACAATATTGTTCGTGATCCAATGCAGCACTCCCTATTTTTTCCTTATATAAACGCTTGTTGGAAACCTGGAACAATGGACGGCATGAAATACAAGGACTAGACATGATGCTTTGATATGCTTTTAAATCTCGCGTCCTTTCCCTCCTCCACTCAAAAAAGAAAAAGTAAAAAAAAAAGAAAAGGTTGGAGCCATTTTTTAGTAGCTGTTTGTGGAGAGACACTAAATGGGATCTGAATTGATGGAAAGATGGACAGAAGAGCTGGTAGGGAGATGGTACGAATGTAAAGCCTGAATAGAATAAAAAAATTAAACAGCACTTGATATTCTTTGGGCCCCGAAGGCCATTAGGGGAGCGGCATGCTCTCTAAATTAGAGTAATGAGGAGTTTGGTACCCAGCTAGCTACATGAAAAAAAGGACAGAAGAAAGGAGGGGAGTGTTGGATCAAGACAGAAAACACATGATTCTTTAGATGAGAGGGAAAGAGGGAAAAAATCACCAGATTTCAATCACAAATATCTAATTGCCTCTATAGGTTCAGGAACAGTCCTCTGATGAGTTTGTGTGCAGAATACATTTGAAACACTCAGGTTTTCAAAGGCACAGGGGGGCAAACAGAGCAGGGAGAGGTGGGAGTGGGCTGTCAATGATAAGAGGAAGAAGGAAGCGAGAGATTGAAAGAAGGAAAGAGACGGATAGAGAGAAATGTGAATCACACGCTGCAGCTCTGATCCCAGCATGTGTCCAGACCCCCCGCCTGGCCTCCAGGGAGCGTATCTGTGTGTGTGTGACTGACAGGGAAAGAGCGTGCATTGGTCATCAAGCGTATGCGCGTCAGTGTGTTTTCCTGCGCGCTTGTGTGTGCGTGTGTGACTGCGCGAGCCCTGCCAGCAGGGGTGAAAGCACATGGGATGAAGGGCACATGTGGCTAAACACACATTTAGTCATAAAACAGTCGCTCTGCGCAGGTTTTTCTCAGAAGCCGGCAGAAACGTGTGCTGCTGAAGGCATTAGTTGTCAGAACAAATGGCAAACAAGAAACCCTCTTGACTCCTGAATCTCCAACACTCCTGAATGCAACATGATCTAAACAATTAAATGGCCACTGGAAAAGATGGTCAGATAGAGAGACTTTAGCAGAGCTAAATCAAAGAAGAGCTGTCAAAGAAAAACAACTTAAAGCATCAGATTTTTAATGGAGCCGACATAATGTGTGTCACAGATTCTCCTTTTTTTTATCATAATATCTTGATCTGTTCAAGGTGAAACACTAACGTCTAATTCACATTGACGCTCTGATGTGCAGAAAAAAGATACAAATAACACAAATAAGGAACTCTCTGCTGTGGTGTCAGGGGAGATGTACATAAATACAGATAGCTCACTCTGTGGTATAGACAAAAATCATTACACAAGATGTTTTGGAAAATTCATAATCACATTATACTGATATGGTTACTGAACAGGGCTCGAAGGAACAGCTTGACATTGTGGGAAATAGGCATTTTTGCTGTCTTGCTCAGAATTAGATGAGGACATCGAAACCACTCTCATATCTCTATGCTAAATATGAAGCTACAGCCAGCAGCCGGTTAGCTTAGCTTAGCATAAAGCCTGGAAACAGCAGGAAACAGCTAGCATGGCTATCATGGCACTGTGCCACGGAAACAAAAACAGTAAGCTAATCGGCTGCTGGCTCCAGCTTCATATTGACCTTACAGACATGAGAGTGCTATCAGTCTTCTCATCTAAGTCTCAGAAAAACAAGCTCGCTTTAATTTTGACATTTTGAATTGCATGAGCATAATATTCAGCAGTTTCATTTACCGTTACCATTTACCACCCAGTAAGGGTCAGTGGGAAGCTGTAAGCTTGTATAGTGGAGACAAAAGCAAAGAAGACTCTAACATCGCAGGTGTCAGTCTGACCAATAAATAAATAAACGAATAAATGAGTGAACATGTTTTATTTCTGTTCTCGCTTTCTTCCCTCAGACTGAGGACAAGCAGGTTAGGTGAATTCTAATTGTAAATTTCCTGTAGGTGTGAACTGGGAGTGTGAATGTGAATGTGTGTGTCCGTAAGACTTTTGATGGACAAGCAGTAGACAGCAGGAGTAGTTTCTTTTCATGCCAAGTTTATGCTTACTTATACTTATGCTCTGCCACAATTCAGAAGGAAATATTTCACTTTATATTTCCCTACATTTGAAAGCTTTGGTTACTAGTTACTATGTTTGCACACAAAACACATGGACAGCTTTTAAAATATGATGCTTGTTATAAATTTAACAAAGGAAGTACAAGTAGAGCTATTCTGATAATTGTTTAGTAGATTTTTACAAAGAAATGCCAAACATGTCATTGTTCCAACTTCTCAAATTTGTTGCTTTTCCTTTTAATCACTTGAATAATTTGAATTCATTTTTTAATAATTTGGAGGTTTGGACAAAACAGAGCATTGTGAAGGTTTCACTTTTTTTAGTTGCAGTCCTGTACACAATAAACCAAAATTAGCTCCACCTCAACCAACAACAGCAGTAAAATCCTGCTTTTACATTAATGTATGAGTAATAATAATCTAATGATGTAATAGGAGAACACTCACAGGGAACATTTTTCTACATTGAGAACTTTTACTTTTTTTACTTACCCTTAGTTTTTATGAAATGTTTCTGATTATACATGCATACTTTTACTTAAGTAACATTTTTAATGCATTTACTTCTAATGGAGGTTTTTTTTGTTTTTACATTATTAGCACTTTTACAAGTAAAGAATCTGAATAATTTCTTCACCACCGAACATATTAAGAGTCTCAAATTTTCCAATCAGTCTAGTGATCAAACCTCTAAACAAAAACCATAGAAGTTTTTTTTTCTTTCTGGGTTTTAATTGTTTGTAGGTTAAATTATTTATCCAGCATATCAAGACAAACCTGCTGGTATGCAGTATGTGTACAGTTTGGATTTCTGGACTATCTAAGATGACTTCATGACCAAGGTTTTGTCAAAAATGTTTCTAATACACTATAACGTAATGTCATTTTCTTTCCATAACAGATTCTATCTTTAATTTTCACACATTGTAATTTTTGATGTCTTTATTTAAAGGGCAAAGGCAATACACATTAATAAACAGTGACATTTAAAACAAAAACATGACTGAAAAGTAGCCGTTTTTGCGAAACAGATGATTTTGACTTGTAGTCGCTGGACAGTCTCTAAATACAGTTTAACGTTATTAAGTAAGAGGCATATTAAATAAAAGGCATATACCAAAGGTAGATTCCCTCATCCCATAGTATCACACACACACAGTGTTATTTTGCCAGAGGTTTCATATAGCTTAGCGGATTTAAAACAAAACACTTCCAAAACGGTGTAACCTCTGTGTATGTTTCTGTTTAAATTATGTTAATCTGACTAACATGATCACTACTTTTGTTGGTAATCTTCTGATGAGATACATGCCTCTCCACTGTTAACACAATTAACGTACCAGAGATGTCTGTTCGTCTGCACACACATTTTGTCAGGGATTCTCCTGTTTAATTCCTCACTCTGCACCAAGACACGTCCATGTAATTATGTGTCAACGAGCAATTAAAGCATCAATTAAAGTTTGTTAAGCAGAGAGCATATCGTGGAGAACAGTGATTAGGCACAATAGTCCCATAAATGTGTGTGTGACTTGATTAGATTGTCAATAAGCTGGTTCTATCTATCTATCTATCTATCTAATTGTCACCTCCATCCTCATCCCTTGTTTCTATGCTTTTACCATCTCTGTCTTTTCTAAGCATCCTTCAAAGTGCTTCATGTGAATCCTTCCAAACTCCACTTTCAATCAATCTGTTTTCTACTATTCCTCAAATCCACATCCATGTGCTTCCTTCATCCCAGAGTCCTCCCTCTTTCCCTCCATTCCTCTTTCTTTGTGTGCTCTTTGGAGTGCGGATGGAGGACAACTTCATCTCCATGATTCAGTTTCTCTCTCCTCCTCTTCATCCATCTCTCCTTCGGGTTGAAGTGGTGCTACCTCACAATCCAATATCCACCAGTCTCGTCCTAATACTCACCCTCTTCTTCTCTGTGTTTTTCTACATCTCTGTATTTCTTACTTCTACTTCATCTATCTACCTTTCTCTCTCCTTCCATCCTTGTATCGACCCCTGTGGAGCTGCAGGAAAAGCAACATTAAAATGTCATACAAACATGGAGATATGATTTCACAGTGTGTGCACTATCCTAAAGTAAACCTTTAATATGCTTAAATTTGAATGTTAGGGAAAACCTTTTACTGAAACTATCATTTATTCAATTTGCAAATATCCACAACATCACACGATATGTAAAGACAAACAATAATACACAAGAAGAAAGAAGAATAATTAAAAGTATCATCATTTACAGATCTTCCACCAGACTATTGTTTTTAGATCAGATCTTTTTAATTAGTTTTCTGTAAGGTAAATTTACTTAATGTTTTCAGATAATTATTTATTTTAGATTGCACAGTTCAAAAAATAGATATTAATGATCTCAGGTGATACATGCACGATCTATTTATTTGAATTAATTTGTCCATTTTGATTGCTTTTTTTTTGGGTTAGTAACAAGTAACAAACATTTTGAGTAGAAGGGCACAACAATTACTGTAATGCTCAGCCAATTTATAAGATTCCAGTCTTTTGTGTACTTTTATACTGTTGTTTTTGTTATTTAAAAGGGATAGTTTTATTTTAAAAAACAACAACAACAAAGATCTACTTAAAAAATCATTGTAAATGCGACATTGTTGGACAGGCAACTGACTTTAACCTGTCATGCCAACACAAATAAATACATTTGTCACCAGTATTTATTTACAGTAAACACAGTCCAGCTTCATTGTGTGAGATGTGTAAGAGAGAAAGCACATTAGTAAAGACACATTCCAAACCCTACATAATTTTCTTGTGATGTTGTTACTGTGCTATGTTATTAAGATTGTTTTCATACATTAGCCAACGAGAATATAGAATTCAAAAGGTCCCTTATTTGTAGCAACATGATCCCAGTCTATGAATAAAAAATTCTAAACATAGACCGAGCAACATATCTGATCACATAACACAAGCTTAAACAAATGTTATGTCCTGTGCTTTGTTTTAGATTTCCAAACACTTTACTTCTTGTCCCTGCACACACACACACACACCTACACACAGACACACACAAACACACACACACAGACAGAGGGAGAGCGAGCGACTCAAATCATCCTGACTCCTGAAAATTCCCAGACATAATGGTTGCTTTTCCAGCTCTATGTTTTAAAGACACATTTTCTTGACGCTGCTAACATGAAAATGAAAGTGAGCTGACTGAGATTTTTATTTCATTTTATGGGGGACACATGGTAACACGGAGCCTAAAAATGTCCTATGTGAAAGCGTCTGATGGCTGAGTCTAATGTTCCCTCTCTGTGGGTTGTGTGAAATTCACACATGAGAACACACCTCCTGCCCGCCGAGAAGGGAGCCATCTGACCTTTAACTTGTGGCGGATTTAATGAAGAGACTGTCATTTGCCATCTCTGTGACTGTGTGTTCGTCTTACACATGTAGATGCTGAAAGTGCACACCCTTGATGACCTCCTCTTTGTTTGATGGGTGGTCTGAGTGTAACATTTCTGTCAGTATTAATGAGCCAGTTACTTGGACAATCGGCCTGCCAGTCAGGCCAGTATGACTAACTGACTGGTAATGATGGCCTGATGAATCCGACATGCACTTTGGTGTCTAGTGCCGAATGGGAAAAAGAAGACACCAGTGACATCCAGTGGCCAAGTAATACACTGCTTCTACTTGTTACTGTAAAACTTCCATTCAGACAACGCAGGGAAGGGAAAGGTGAGGTATAGTTATAGTATATAGATATATATATTGTCATATTTTGAGTCTTTCTTTCTTTTTGCTTATTCTGAAGCAGATTTTAATCCATGTGATGTTAAAACTTTGCATTGTGGCTATTGTCTATGACATCCATTAGAGGAAATGACAGCTGCAGGCAGATGGGAGACAAACGCGTGCATAAATACAACATATACATACAGAATATAAATGAGACAACACACATCAGCTTCCCAAATTATTGTTTATCATCATTATGTTCATGCTATGATAATTATGTTATATTCAACAAAAAGGAGTAATACCACAGTGTAGAAAAACTCAAGAAAGAAAAATTCACTTCTAAATCTTAGAACATTTGAATTTTTCTCTGTATGTTATGTTAACCTGTCTTTCCAAGAAAAATCATTTTCCCTTGCTCCCCTATCCTGCAGCTAAAAACAAGCTTCTTGAAAATGTACCACTTTAAGCATCGAACTGAAGAAAATGAATAATGCTCCGATCATTACCACAGATGGACCTGGAATAGTTTATGGAGTTCAGTCTGGCTCTCTTTTTCATGTTACTTTTTTATTCTTCAACTTTTGTCTTTCTTTTTTTTTTGCTTGAATGCAACTGCATGACTTTTACATTGATTACACTTATTTATTCATTTGTTGATGTGTCTGATCACTGTTTTTCTCACTGATAATGCACACAAGACACATATTTTCCATTAATGGGACATGATGATTGATTTCAATTAGTACAACATTATTAAAAATAAACAGTCACCTGCAATACAAGTTGTTATGAAACAGGAGACACTGCCTGCAATCAGAGCTCTGAGGCCACAACTGGAGATGTCAGTTCGTCTATTTGGAGCCATGGCCGCTGGAAAAAGCACAAAAATATGTAAAAAGACAAAAAACAGCAAAGCAGCAACAGGTACATAACAATCATTTTAAGGTAACATGCAGCAACAAAATAAACCACCACAGCAGCTCATGAATTACATTAATTCATTAATTCAGCATGCACTATATGTATATACAATATATATAACCAGGATTTAGATCAACAAGAGAAACAAAAAACTTAAAGTAAGTAAGTAAACTATTTGTTTTTCTTGATTGCATAGAAAAACATTTTAATTTTAAAACGATAAAACCAGCTATTAACAACAGCCATTTTGTTTGCTAGTTCACTATTTAATTGCATAATCAACATTGTCCACTATTTTTTTCAGTCCTTAAAAGAGTTAATCCTTGTGGATGTATCAAGGACAGCCTATTTGATGTGTCAAGGGCATTGAAAAATATGAATGTTCAACTTGTAGCCGCTGAAGAATCTGTAAATAACTCTTTGCTTCATGCAGTCAAAAATACTCCACTGGAGTCTTTTTCCATTTCACACTATCTTTATCTCATAGTTATTTTGCAACTACTTACAAATCTGATTTCACATTTCTTTGTTTTTTGTTTTGTTTTTACATCTTTAATCATCCAGGGAGGTTTTTGTTGAACATTCAAGGTCTTTCTCAGTGTGCTTTGTTTTAAGCCGAATTTAAATTATGTTTACCCATCAGGGATACTTCTCACAACCAAAAAGCTGCAGCCTACAACACCAGCCAGCAACTTTCTGACTTTTAATTTTCCTTTTTGTCTGTCTCGCTAACGGCTCATGAGGTGGCACTCACACAGCACTCCAGTCGACATACCTAGGGAAACAAAATCCACACAAAGCATAGGTTGCAATGGTTTCAGAGTGGACCTGAAGGAACAAACAGAATGCAGTGAAAAAAAATATCCAAACAGACTTTGATGCCTGTATTAATTATTCTTGGATTACTACATATGCTTCCTACACCATATGTAGCTGATGGCATTTAGAGGATTCCTCGTTCAGTCGTGTGGAATTATTTCACTAAAATTTGATATGCCATTACCAACCTGTATCACATTAGGACTTGGTAAATAAGCAATGCTAGGTTATATGTAGCTGCAAACAGAATTTAAATGATGTTTACTCATCAGGGACACTTCTCACAACCAAAAAGTTGCAAACAAACTTCGACTTTGATGATTGCATTACATTATACTTGAATCACTACATATGTTTCTTTCAGTAAATTTGCGTCACTTGAACAAACGTTCAAGTATATGTGCACCCTCATGCGCATGCACAGGAACAAACAAAAGGAGATGGAGACTAGTGTTCCAAAACTCCATTAAAGTACCTTTAATGGATCTTTATGCTAACATTTAAATATAAACAAGTTGAATTTAAAGACAATAGAAAAACTATGACACAGTCTCCCCCGTTATCTTGGCAGTTATTGGCGCAATAAAATCCAAATTATGGCAAAAGGGGTGAAGCCTTATTGGGTTTCAATCAAGTAAACAGCACCCACCTTGGCTGTTTGAAAGGCTTATGTCAACCAAGCAAACAGGTTCAGTAATTCTGCCACAATACATTTTTAATAAACAGTGTTGAGAATTAATAATATCTATATATGAGGCCATCACATTAAGGATAATAATATTGATTTTAAGTGCCCTTCCACACTGGCTTTTATCTCCCACTGGCCTGACAATGACTGATGATTGTTACCACTAAATTGTGCTCGCTTACTGGATTAGTCATTCGTGCGCAAACTGTACAAATAACAAATAAATAAATAAATACAAAAGACTGACCATCTGAACAAAAACAAGAATGAAAACACAAGATATAGTGAACCCACAGAAATATACTGCTTTATGTTGTCCACATGTTCTTGCCCTCCTGTTTTCCGCTTCATAATCAACTCCGACAACTTCTGATAGGCCACAAACTCATTGAGAAATGTCTTTACACCAATCAGCTCTGCAACAATGAAGCTGTCCTCCCATTGCCTCATCATGAATGAGAGAGGCAACAGGCAAGAGCAGATAAGCTAAAGGAGAGACCGTAAGAAGCAAAGGATGAGTGAATATATATATATATATATATATATATGACTCAATGTTTGAATATGTTTACAGTATGTATATTAAGATGGTGAGTCGGTGTACAATTGTATGTGTATGCGTGTCAGGCCATGGCCATCACCGAGAAGCTGAGCTGCAGACAGTCCAACATCCCACCCAGCCAGGAGAGAGCAGCATCAAGCAAGGCCAACAGTGCCAGGAAGGCAGTGAGGTTGACGATAATGTTGGCCACTAAGCCCACAGCACAAACTGCACCTTGGGTGGCTCCAACAAGTTCTTACTCTCTCTAAGAGACACAGGTGACATTTGAATGGTTATATAACACTCAATCCTCTGAGCAGCATCTTATCAAACTGTCCCAGTGTCATCAGCATACTGGTGTTGATGACACTTGAAATAATGTGGTTGATACTGCAGTTCTGCAGATCTCCAGATCTCCAGGTTCAGATTAGGTCAACGTAGATGACAATTCCAAAAATTGATTTAAATCGATAATATTTGGTTCCTGCTCAGGTGTACATCAGGTCAAAATATTTGATGATGTAACATTTGTAATGAAGACTGGTTTGTTCGAGCTTCATGCCATTGACTCAAACCCAAATTATTTTTTTAAGCTTTTAATCAATGTGAACTGAAATAGTGATAATTGTTCAAAGGCAGACAAGCTTACACGATTTAGGAATATATCAAAGGAGGAATTGATCAGAGGAGGAGGAATTGGAAGGATGAGAGATGCTTGAATGTAACGGATCTCCTTCAACATTTTTTGTTGTGTGCTTATTCTCTCCTACCCGTGGTCCATTTTAAAGTTATATGTGGTGTCTCCGTTTCAGGCCAGAATGTCTTGGCGATGGCCAGGGAGGCTGGAGCGGACATCACTGATGCTGTCAATAAGTGTGTTGCCTCAATCTCAAAAGAGATTGACTGTCTGAAAGAGAGAGATAAGGACGAGGACTGGGTTGGTTTGGAACTAGTGGATTTATGGATTCAAATGTTATTATTACCTGATTAATACCTGCCCCAAGAATATATTTCCAGCTGCATGCAATGATTCTGCAGGAGATGTTCCCATGGTAACCTGCATTATGAATCCAATCTGGGGGAAAAAAACAAAGGAAAGTAAATGAACTGGAGAAAATTATAATATAAAATACAGAAATGAAAAAATAATGATCCTCATTGTGAATTTGTAGTCATTTCCAATTACTTTGAGCACTCATTATTTGTGTTGGATTGCTTAAACTGTGTTTTAATAATAAAGGCGTTGAAATAATTGATTTGGCCTCACTTTTTCCTTCTTTATCTGTTCTTACTGTAGTCATTGTTATCACTGTACCATTGCCTCATTCGTGTGTGTGTGGGCATACCTTGAAGACGAAGAAGTGACTGTGTAACTCACCAAACACGAATGACATACAATAATTCTGTATGGAGGAGATTTATTGTTAGCAACAGAAGCATTTGAAATTATGTATTCTATTTCTTTTAAAGTCAAGTATAGATGCAGCAGGGATGTTGGTGAATGTTTCAAAGCTACAATGTCCATTATTTACCATAAAAATACAGTAAACGTTTATGCTGGCAGAGTAGGAGAAAACAAACAAAGGACGCCAGGGAACAAAGAAGGAAATAAGGAAAAGAAACAAGAGCACATGTGTCTCAATTCTGAGGCCGCATCCTTTGAAAGCTGCATTTGAAGACCGAATGCATCACATCAGCGCGACAAGGCTTCCCCCCCCCGAATTTGAAGGATCCAACGGCTGTATCCTTCAAGGCCCAACCAATCCCAAGATTCATTGTGCTCAAAAAAATATGGCGTCTCAGTGGCCGAGCAGGATTACACTTTTAAATTTAAGCATTGGGTTTCAACTCACTTGAATGGCTAATGGTACAAATGTTAAAAAACCAAGGGTCTTTAAAAAAAGATACGTTTTTGAGTATTTGTGTGTGTCTGCATGTACCTCTACTCTTTTCCAAGCCTTTGCAGTGCACCTAAGCCGAATGTGGTCTTGAGGATCAGCAGACCAAAGACAAACTGTAGCCCGATCCCACATAGCAAAGTTTGCCAAGACCACTGAAACACATATTAATTTGTGAGTGTGTGAGTGTGTGTGTGTGTGTGCGTGTGTGCATGTCTTAGCCTGAATGGGTGTTTGGACAAGAGCAGCATTACGACGATTAAGAGCAGCAAACCAAAGAAAGACACAAGCTGTATGGTCCCTCGCTGGGCCGTGTTCAGTGCCAGCCAGCACACCACGGCCACCAGCTGCAGCACGTGTATTATCCTGGAGAGGGAGAGACAGAGAGAAGGCAGGGAGTCTGTTCATCGGTGCAATATATTGGCAAGAAGAAGGCAAGTGTGTTGTAAAGAAGCTACACGAAGGCAAAAAGAGGATTCCCTTGCTTTCATAAGAAAACATTTCCATATACTCAGCTGGTTCACTGCTTAGGAGAGGATTAGACTGTGTAGCTAGCCACTCAGTCAACAGCATTTTTAAGATGGTGCCAGTTAGTAGACGAGTTATACCAGCTTTTGTAGGCTTTTATGTATTAACTCTTGAGTCAAAGAAATTAGACCATTTCTATCAACCAGTGTGTTAAAGTTGTGTTTAGTTCAAAGCGAGGGATTTATAAGGACAGCAATAAAACCCGAAAGGACAACAGAGACACACTCCCAAATACATTTATCCCTTCATTTAATTGACCCCTTTCTTTATGACTTTTTCACAACTAAACCTGCATTAACTGAGTTTTTGGCCACTTGGAGGCAACAGAAACAAGCTGTAAACACAACACTGACATAAAATCATATGGTGATGATATGGTGACTTTGTTAGGAACCATTATTTATTTACACATCCAGCAGACAAGGGGCAACATTATCATTAATAACCAGACAAATGTTAGTCCGATATTTTCTCTCATTATAGCTCTGTTTTGGGCTCCACCAGCTCCTGAGGGAAATGTGTGGCTCTTTAGTTGCTAAATGCTCTGATATATTCAGCAGCTAGTTGCTAACTTTGTCTGCAGTTTGGCACTAGGTAGCATACAGTAGGATTTAGAGTTTTTCTGCTGCTGCTACTGAAAACAAAGATATGAGAGTGAACCAAAACAGTAAAGCTGTGGACCTATAAATGAAAAGAATGAGCTGAAAGTTTAAAAAAATCTTTGTCACGTGTTAATTATCAATGGCTTCATCATTACCTCTGACTCCTTTCACATAGAAATTGTCATGTGATCTACTGTTAATATAGGAATGTTTATAGTTGCTTTAATATGTCACCGCCTGTGGGCTGGACCCGTGGTGTCTGCCTTATTTAGACTTGTTTCCTGTTATTGTTTGCTTCGGTTTGCCCCTGTTCAGTTTACACCCAGTTGGTACTCTGTTTCTGTGGACCTTTCTCTGTTTTGGGACTTATGGAAGTTTGTTCAGACTTGGATGTACCTACCCACCAGCCTTACAGTCCTTTTATTCTTTCAAATGAACTGTTAAAACTCCCGCCAGTCTGTGCTGTCTGAGCTTGGGTCCTTTCTCCACTGCCTACACCCCTGATGTAGCATAAAATACCTTTTCTTTCTTATGCAAATTCAACTTTTTTTGTTATATATCCCAAAGGTCATTTGGTTTGAAGGCAGGCATTAACTATGTAGGTCACAGCAACAATCCATAAACAAAGAAATAAAACCTGCCTGAAATATACAGTATTTATGAAAATATATAAATAAAACAGATTAAGCTATGGAATGAAACATTTGTACCATTCTAAAATGTGCAAGATTAAGACCAACCAGCTATGGAGCCAAATAAACTGCTATTCAAGGTAAGATTAAGTGCAGGCATGCAAGAGCAATTCAGTCTTTAATGGCTACAGGAATACGACACCATTTCAAGCATCTTGTAGTGGCAGCCTGAAGGAAGGAGATCAAACTAAGAGGATGTTGAGGAAAGTTGAAAATATGTAACCCCATTGGTTACATATTTATTTAACCCAATTTGTTATGTTCTTGTTACATTGTGTCTCTGCTTCACCTTTCTACGGAGGTAACTGAAGTGCCCTTGGGCTAATGCAACTACCTTACTTTATGTGCACTTAAGGACACAGCAGTTCTTCTCACACTTTGCCATCAACTGCTCGTTTCCTTTATCCTGCCCTGTTTGAATTCAGTGCTCATGCTGATTTCATGAACAATGAATTTCCTCAGTTTGAGGACATTGTCGTTGCCAGGAGACAGCAGCAACACCCTCGTGTCTGAACTGTCTCACACATTATATACATTAGTTACAGCTACTTAGAAGGATTTTTGTTGATGGCTTGGTTGATAATTTATTCCAGTGTCATCATGGTGAAAAGACCAATGAGCCTCCTCCTTCCTTTTGAAAAAGAAGATTCACACCAGGGTAGGAAAACTGGAACAAGATTTGAAGGGCGTCTCACTTCTCACCATCTGATCCTTAACCAGTTTCTGCCGAAAAGGTCTCTGATATGATAGAGCTCCTCCCACACCCGGTTGCCATAGTGTTCCATCATCCAATCTCAGACCAGGAAGAATACGGTTACCAAGGTGATGACCAGCGGCATAATAGCCTGGCGCAGGTTCAGGACACATGCTGCTATCACTATGGCAATGAAGCCGCAGTGGGATATAATATTAATTATAATATAATAATAATATTAATTATATTCCACTGCGCTGGCATCATTTTACCTTTTTTTATTTTTTTATTTTTTTATTTAAACAATTTTTTTGTTAATTTGCTGCTTTGCATTCTCCATCCAAGACGGCTGGTGTGACGGAGATCAACTGCACAGCCGAGAACTAAACAGACCCTGAAAGACAAGTCTGACTCCTCAGTGACGATACACAAGCTCTTTAAAAATGCAACATGTCAAACAAATACAACAAGTTATATTTTATCCATGAAGTCAGGATCATTTCAAACTCCTTCATTTTAGTTCTTTTTCTTTTGTTTTCTTGTCTACAAATGGTACTGTGTGTTTTGATCTGTAAACTTCAAAAATACTGAATTGAAAAGGACTGAACTGCAATAGCAATACAACTATTCTGCACAATTTTCATTGAGGTTTATTTTCATGAACAGCAGATTATACTAGCCTGAGAATGTTTGAGTTTTGATGTGTTAAGTCAAATCCCACAATTATGCAAACTGTAGAGATAATGGTGGCGTTTCACAGTTCCAACTCATTTAACGTTCAGAATAAATGTACAGTATTTACAATGGTATTATAAAGTAAAAAAAAAAATTAAATCAAACATTTATAAAAAGGACACAATGGTCAGACAGACTTGAGAGGAACATAAAAAGTTGTATAAGTCACAGCCTGCTGTATTTTCTATTATCTTTAGATCAATACAATACCACTAATTGCTCTCTTAAAATTGCTATAGGAGCTAGCAAATGCTTTGAGAAGTAATTATGTGTGTGTGTAGCCTGGGCAGTAATGGACAACAATCATACATTTATCACATCTTTTATTTTTACATACTCCACATGTGTTCTGATAAGCCATGGCTTGATTTTACCATTATCAATCAAAGCAATTGTGTGGTAAATTGCCCTAAATTGAAAGAAAATTTTCTATTTTCCTCCATCTATATACACACACACGCAGACACAAACACGTCAATATATTTCAGGTATAATATGCTTTTAGGCACAGAGCATGTGTGTGCAACAAACAGTGCAGCTAGATTGCAAAGATAAATTAAACAGCCCTTTACAAGCCTTCATGCAGACTGGAAGTCCTAAAGCAAGACTAGAAATGGATTTTTCAGTATACTTAGATGTGGAATTTAATCTCATGTGGCTGCAAAATCAAAAGTACCAAACTAAAAAGATCTATTGTACAGAACAGTGAAAACACAACGATAAATTCTCAACATTAATGAGAAACCTGCAACCCATTTAGGGTCGCGAGTTACACTTTAACAGATGCGAACAAAGACTTTACCTACTACAACCAGGCGTACAATCAGGCTGCTCTGGTCTTTGTGCTCTGCCAAGTAGCACTGAAATGCCTCCATTTTCTGCTGTAGTATGCTAGGCACACAAAAGGAGAAAGATAAGGAGAGAGGACCTAAATGTTACATCAAACAAATGAGAGAAAGGCTGGTGATTTAGAAGGTGAGAAAATCTGACATGAAAAATTGATGTTTGGCAAAAACACAACCTTTTGTTCCTTTGGTCTGTCTTTTTGTGTACATCGTCCATCTCTTCAGAAGCACTGTCCGCATCTGAACCTCCTCCTGTCTGTGTCTCACGCACACACACACAGTTTGAAAAATAATACAAGTAACATGCTTACACCATGTTGCTTGCACAGTGACACATACAGTTTCTGATTGTTCCAAATGAAAATGCCAGACTTAGAAGCACATACTAATTGTTTAAGTTTCAAATCCACTGTGATGGTGTACCGAGACAAAATAACACAAAATGGTTTCACTGTCCAAATACTTACGGTGCTCGTTCTATTTACTGCTGAGAGCTTCTTCTCTTGTGCACACTGAGCACGTTGTCACTGCATGTAAAGGTGTGTGTTGGACTGAAGGCCCAAAACAGTCTACTTATCCTACCACCATACTTTGTGCAGCTGAGAGACGCAAAGAACCTTTAGAAAAAACTAATTGTTTCAGTCATCTGAATTTTTTCGTATAAAGTCAGTAGCCTGAAATGTGCTTGATTAGCCAAGCTAACAGTCTGATTCAGTAAAGATGTCACTTTAACAAATAGTTACGTATGAATAAAGACATTTTTCCAATAATTAAAATAATGTACTTACTTTAATGTACTACTGTAATGTAGCTGAGTGCAGGGGTTCTGAATCAAAGGCTCAAAGGCCTTGTTGTCTTTATCCATTTTCTGACTCTTCTCAAACACTGGCCAGACTAGATTTTTATTTTATTTTTAAGCTTATCTGTCCTGTCCTTTCCTCTCCCATCCTCCCTCCTCCTGTGACTCTCTCTGTCTCTCCCTGTATCTGATACTGTGGATACTTTATTTCTCAAATGTATTTTGACAAGGTTACTAATATGCAATGTTTTTTTTTATTCTTTCTTTGTTTCTTTCTGAAAACAAACGCACACATGCATACCCACTCCAATGATTACAGTCTCTGTTTTGCTGACTGAGGTCTAGCTGTGATCAAGTTAATTAACTCAACACACACACACATATATGCATGAAAGCTTATGTATATAGTTGAGTCATTCAGGGGCTCTTCAGATTCAAACACTATCGTTATTGGCTGACCAAATACCAGTCAAATGACATGACCTAGCTCTTCTCTTTTGTTCGGTGATGTCTTCCCGTCCTCTTGGCTGTGAAAGAACGGTCTGTGCATGCACAATATCCCAGTGTTTGACATCCCAGACATAGTCAATGGTGCAATTTCTTTCACATACACTCCCTACTCTGAAAGCATTGCATTGTTTCTATATGGATGTAGCTTGTGTAAATCCATGCGTCTCATAGTTCTTAAGTATCCCAGTAGCCACTAGAGAGCACTAGTGTATAATTTCTCAGGACCATTTTGCACATAGCTGGTATGTAGAGGTTAGAATAGGTTCATTTGAGTCCACATGACAATAATTTTATGTATTGGGTGACACACTGGGAGCTCTCACTGAAATCTATGCTTAGTTGTACACAAACATGTGCTAAACAGTCAATTATTAAAACAATTAAGTAAAAGAAAATTGATAACATTACCTCCAATTACTGTAGAATATTACCTTGGAAATAAGGAACCCTCCACAAAGATTACTGTAATTTGACTTGCATGTGTATAAAAGCTTAAAATCCCAAGGATGTAGGTAATAACTTAAGACATTACTTCCTTTCAAATGCAAACAGCCAATCATCTGTCTTGCGTCTGTTCTTAAGGATTTCCATAACCCTTTTTCTCATGGGAGTTGGGTAACAGTTCAGTTCAGAAAGATGAGTATCATTGTCATTTGTTAAATGGAAAAAAAAAAATGAAACGCTTCTTTGTTTCACTAAGAACACATGGGTTCAACTGAAGACGACTATCTACTATCAGTTTGATGAAGCAAATCCACATGTTAAAACCATTAATGAAGTCGAAGCCAAGAACTTTAAAAACAACAAAAAAAGGAAAGAGCAGGGAAACAGTTGTTAGACTGAGGATTGTTTATCCATGCATCATGAGCCAAAACCTAGCTAGTGTTGTGTTCTCTGCTCATTCTCAGTGTGTCTAGTGTCCCAGTCATGACCCTATCTGTTACTCATAGTATTGGGGTGAAGAAGGATATGGGCGCCTTTATGTATTTTTAGGGATCACGTTAATAAATCACAGGATTCAATAAATGTTTAGGCTTGGAAAAGACCCAAACTTCTTTTACTTTTGTGAACCTCAAGCAATTACCATTAATGAAAACATGATCTGCTCAGGAATAATCACAGCACAGTGACAAATGGTGATTGTGACGCAACTTAAGGTGACTGTGATGTAACAACAGGTGATTGTGATGCAGGAACAGGTGATTGTGATGTAATCAAAGGTGACTGTGAAACAACAACAGGTGATTGTGATGCAACAACAGCTGATTGTGATGTAACAAGTTATTGTCATGCAAAAAATGTGGTTGTGATGCAACAACAGGTGACAACACGCTGTAAAACTAGATGAAGAAGAAAAAATGTATCTCTTAATTGAATATCATTGGTAGCTGCAGCCCAATTGTGATGACACAACTGATCATTGTGAACACCCATCAGGTAATTGTGACTTGTAAAAATAAGTGATTGTGATCAGACACAAGAGAACAGTGATCTCACAGCCAGAGGCAAAGATATTTACGGTGAGATGCTAGGGGAGCTGAGTCATGAGAAAATAATTTTACACCAGCCCTCTGACCAACTAAACCAAATATACACTTCTCAAAAAAATTAAAGGAACACTTTGAAAATCACATCAGAGCTCAATGGGGAAATAAATTGTGCTGGATATCTATACTGATATGGACTGGGTAATGTGTTAGGAACAAAAGGATGCCACATCTCTTGATGAAAATGAAAATTATCAACCTGCAGAGGGCTGAATTCAAAGGCCCCCCCGAAAATCAAAGTGAAAAAATGATGCGGCAGGCTAGTCCATTTTGCTGAAATATCAATGCAGCAACTCAAAATGGTCCTCAGTAGTTTGTATGGCCCCCACGTGCTTGTATGCTGCCTGACAACGTCAGGGCTCCTAATGAGACGACGTATGGGTCCTGGGGTATCTCCTCCCAGATCTGGACCAGGGTATCACTGAGCTCCTGGACAGTCTGAGGTGCAACCTGGCGGCGTCGGCTGGACCGAAACTTAATGTCCCAGAGGTGTTCTATTAGATTTATGTCAGGCGAGCGTGGGGGCCAGTCAATGGTATCAATTCCTTCATCCTCCAGGAACTGCCTGCATACTCTCGCCACATGATGCACATTGTCGTGCATCAGGAGGAACCCAGCACCCACTGCACTAGAGTAGGGTCTGACAATGGGTCCAAGGATTTCATCCCGATACTAATGGCAGTCAGGGTGCTGTTGTCTAGCCTGTAGAGGTCTGTGCGTCCCTCAATGGATATGCCTCCCCAGACCATCACTGACCCACCACCAAACCAGTCATGCTGAATGATGTTACAGGCATCATAACGTTCTCCACGGCTTTTCAATTCAATTCAGTTAAATTCAAAAGGATTTATTCACATGACATTTGACATGTGTTGCCAAAGCACAATTACAATTATGAAAGAAAAAAGTAAAAAAATGAAATAAACAAAAATAATGTGAATAATATTAGTTAATTGATCAAATTAAATAGATAAATTAAATATAAAGAAGTAATATAAGTAATTATGTTAGTATTGTTAGGGATAATACAAGACATCCATTAGTCTATAACAACATAAATACAAAAACAAACGCACAAACAAAAAAATACTGAGATGGTGGCAGTAAGTAGAATGTGTATTTATAAATGTCTATCTGTCTATATGTGTCCTAGTGGTTGTTGCAGGAAGTGACATATTTAGCAGCCATTGTTTCTTTTCACCCAGAATGAGGGGACATTTCTCCCTTTCTGTCATACTTTGAATTTGGAAATCAGGCTAATTGTTTTTAAGATTTTGTAAAGAATTCCTCCTTGATGTTTCTGTAGTTTGGACATTGTGATTAAATTGTGTAATTCTGTCTCTATAGCTCCCTCAAAACAATGACAGCACAGCCTGTCCTCTCTGAGCAGCCAGGTCTGCCTGTGTCTGCCCTTCCCTATTGCCAGACTATGGTCACTCAGTCTGTGCATTGTCAATGTCTCTCCTAGGTTCTTATCAGTTACTGTGGTTAGGTAGTCAGCCACAGTATACTATCTGTTTATGTTGTATGTTTAATAAATAAAATAGTATGGTTGTAGTTTGTGTTGTGTGATGTATTTTTATTTTCCTTTAATTATAATGTAGTTAGGTCTAATCTTCTGAGTGATAATGTAATTTCCTTGAAGCTGGCTGCGGTTTGTGATATCAAAAGCTGAAAGGTGAGCCAGTTGGCTGAGGAGACTCTTTTCTATGCTCAACTCCAGGCAGACAAAGGCTTTATAATGGTAACAGGCCTGGTTGCTCTTTTTAATGTGGCTCCAGAATTTTATCAATCTTTTTTGAATACTCAGAAGTAAAGGATATTGGCCTAATTCAGCCCTGTATGCAGGGTATGTGGTGTTTTTTTTTTTACCTGGAGAATTCTTTTGCAGAAATCTGAATTCAAGGTTTCACTTGGATTTCTTTTCCCATTTTGCCCAATAATTTTGTTGTAAGGGGCCCCATACAATTCAGTCAATTCCATAACTGATTTAAATATTTTGAGCCATATCCTAAGTGGAATTTGGATTTGAACTGAAGACATGATGGCATAGAAATCCCCTTTTGCCTTATTGTTGATTTCCTTCACAGCTGAACAAAGGTTCCCCGTGGAACTTGGAATTTGTAGGACGAGGTTTGTTCTGTTTGGGTCCCAGCTATTTTAAATGTTGGGTCATTTCTCTGTAACCTTGATCTGATCATGTTGGTCTTCTTCATGTTAACTGTCAGGGCCCAGGTCTGACAGTACTGACATTCTTTAGTGGGAGACAGTATGACCTGGTCATCTGCATAAAACTGACACTTGAGTTCTGTGTCTTGAAAAGTGAGTCCAGGTGCTGGGGATTGTTCTAAAAGCGGTCAGCAGGCTTACTTTCATATTTCACAGATAATCCAGTCCCTCTGACGGGAATTTCTGTATCTCTCTAGTACAGGCCTAAGAGGACGGAGAGGAAAAGGAAACTTCTGGAGTGTAAAAATATTTTAGTTTTTGTTTTACTGTTCTGACATCCCTTGTGCATATGGCTGATCTGATTGCGGTGACTGGAAACTCACCGACTCACCAAAAGGCCACTGACTAAATGACTAGCAATAGCTAAAGATCTTGCTTTGGCAGGATTGACAGCTCAAACCATGGCAAAAGGCAGTTAGTGGGTGAAATGTATCACTGACTTTTACAATCCGCATCATCTACTTTGATATTTTTCATGCTGTGGAATATACTGTTCGATAGCCAGTGTTAATTCCAACAACAAAAACACATTTGTTGACAACCTTTTTTGTCATGATGAAAACATGACTAACAATTAACAAAAAGTAATCAAGAACTATGATGAAATGTGTAACATTTTTCTCCACCAAGAAAAATTTAACGGTATTGTGAAAAGACCACGCAAAGGACAAATAAACTAGTGTTGTGAATGACGGTGTTGCAGATGGGGCTAGGATTGCTCGGGATGTAAGCAGAGGAAGTGATGGCACCTGGGGGTGCCATTCGCATACCGTTGAGGGCTATTGGTGGTGAAGATAGGAGTGGGGGAATAGGGCAAGGTTCTGGCGAAATGCAGGGCTAGGAGAGTTACAGCGGGGACTATAGGTGTGCAGATCCTGCTCTCCAGCCAGCTAGCTAGACTCTTCTGCAGGTGGACGTGGATGGTTAAATTGCTGGATTGGCAGTCGCCCCAGGATCGACAAGAGATTGAAGTCAGATGGCGCTACTGCTCAGACCCCGGGGCCTGGATGTGTCATCGTACACCAATGCAGAGAGTCCATAGATCATGGCGTGTGGGATTGCAGCATGAGCATTTATGGCAAGCCAGAGGGATCAAATGTTGTCAGTTGGCACATCCACATGTCGACAGTTTTGCATCGCTGCATTGTCTACGTCTTGAACAGGTTCTAACATACGTATAAAGTTGCATTGTAAATAAAAACAGCGTAAAAACCATCAGGACGCTGGATTTTACGCTGTTTTGTGTACCAGGGAAGTGTGCCGACTGATGACATTTGATCCCTCTGGCTTGCCAAAATCGTTGACTTGGTTACGTCGCATAGCCTTTAAGACTTGTAGTTGTATCTAGTTGCAGTGTCCGGGAGGGGTGTAGTGCTTAAAGTGGGTTCTCAGGTTTTATGAGAGGACAGCGTAGCATTGTCTGTTTCCCTGACCTGTGTGCTGGTTCCCTGGCTGTACTGTATATGAATTTGACTGAAATCAAGATAACGATTGTTGAATAACCCTCCTCTTCCAATCATTGAGTCCACAGTAGTAGATCTTGTGGGTGGGCACTCTGCATTAAAGCAGTAGGCTAATTAGGCTAGTGTAATAAACCTTGCTTTGGAATAGAGGATGTAAAGTATTATTCAATGACCATCCGGCATTTGTATCTTTTGTTCAGAAGTTGATCTTGCTTGTTTAACCTGTTGCACTACTGTGGAAAGGAGCGCCTTCCGTCTAGTAATGTTATCTGATGTTACCTATGTGATGATTTATGGACTAAATTCTTCTATAGTTCACTGAGATTTTCATAAGTGGCAAACAACAAAACAATATAAAATTATTGAAATTATTAAAATATTTCGATAAAATATGAAAACAAGCATGCAGCACATCGATATTTCTAAAAAGGTAAACTAATGTAAGTTATCAGTTGATGTGGATGTTAACATTAACAGTACTATCAATCTGATTTCTTTTGAGTTGGTTGGTTGCTACAAACTGCTATATTAAAATCTATATCAATGTCAATTAACAGAGATTACACTTACCTGCGGGTTGAGCCCAATTTGTAAAAACTTAAACAAGAACATTTATTTTCTGTTGCTTCAAAATTGTCTTGTAGATGGTTTCAGTATGACTTGGCCTTGGTATGAATGCATACTTCGTTTTCTTAGTTTTACAGGTGACACAGAGCCTCATTACATCACAGTACAACTGTAGTAATAAACTGGAAAAAAGAAAACAAAAAGCGTTTTCGCTCACGATTCATTCCAATGAATCACATAGCACCTCAGCCTTTCCTTAATATACTGGATCACACATAATGATGAAGTATCTCTCAGACTTAATCGATTATGTCTCATATTCTGGTTCAGATTTGTGGCATTATTTGAGAAAGAAAATAAACTGCATACATATAAATATGGTGATAGCAAAAATTACAGAATCTTTTTGTTTTAACACATCTGTCAAACAATGAGATACTGTGTGATTCTTCAGTGTTACCCCTGCATATCTTGAGTAGTCATCACTGACCTATTTCAACAATCAGGTAACATTACTGTAGAAACTCAGTTTTATGTCTTCTCTGCTTGGAGCTGTAGTTGGGATTACTTTTGTTAATGCAAATGTAAACTGTTGCTGCTTCACAATCTAAGCTTTCCCGCAGGCAACAGAATTACCTGTAATTATAGCAAAGGTAGCACATGGGCAATATGATAAATATATAAATTCATTACTTCCAGTGATCATAGCTTGATGGAACACTATACTTTACTGATTCACATAAAAAGTGTACTTCACCACACAAAACAGGCAGAGGGCAGTGTTGTTCAGGGCACAGAGGAGGGGGTGAAGGGTAACAGAATAACATGTTGCACATTAACTCCATGGATGAAGAAGAAGAAATTAACTCTCTGGACAGAAATCTTTCACATAGTCACTTGTCAGTATTTGCTATATAGTTCTATTTAAAAGCTGTTTTTGTTAACTCTCTTTGGATAATTCACTATGTAATTTGTTTCCCATGAATATAACGTATGTGAGGGGCCAATCCAAAGAAGTTTGACTGTGGATGCAACAACAAAGCAATTACAGACCGTTTCCAGTGGTTAGTGTTAATTCGTAAACTTATCAATTATAAAACCTATACATGAATTGCATTGGTGTTTAAATTAAACACACTAAACATATGTGCCTAGCATTAGAATGTTAGCATTGTGAGCATGTTACCATTTAGCTCAAAGTAAGGCTGTGAAATTAGGTGAAACTGTTGGCTGATTACCCTGAATTTTAGACACTTTCATTTAGGGTTTTATCTTTTGTGACATTTGGCAATGTGATCCTACAGAAATTTACATAAATATTTCAGAAGCTTTCATAGGTATGTGGATATTTGCATTGTACAAATTTGCAAACGTGACTCCTTATGGCAGCATCAATATTAGCCCATAATGTCATCTAATACAGACCATAAAATAAAGGATACAATTTTTTGGAGCTTGTGTGGAATTATGTTTATGTGAAATGATTAATCAACAAATCATTCTTTACATGCATCCAAGGTCAAAAATGTTTAAAACCAAATCCAAAAAATAAGCATGATAAGAAAGGTAATGATGATGGATGGGAATCAACAGTAGAGTGCACAAACCATTTCCAAAACTTTTAACCCACCAGTTTGTACAATGCTTGACGGTAATAAGGAAAACTGGATTAAGAGGAACATAATACACTGATAGTGTATTGCACTATGAGAGCTTGTACCCCGCAGCCCTGCTCAGAGCTAATACCAACAAAACCAGCTAATCATGAATCATAAAGCCAGCATAGAAGATCTGTTTGGCTTGTTACGTTCACTTCCCTACATCAATGTCAACAGTTTGTCTAGCAGATTACATATCCCAAACATCCCAGGGAATGTACATGAATTTCAATTTGTTCTTTCAAGTTTTGAAGACAACAATTTGAGAGCGTCTAAAGTTGGATATGGAAAGAAAAGTGTTGCTCTATGATTGAAGTTTAGCAACTGTCCTTTGCCTACTCTCTCTTCTTTTTCTTCTTCTTGCATTCTGGGGAGCTGTTCCAGTAGTAGAGAACCTGCAGAGCGATGATGCCATTACAAGCTGAGGATATGACGTAGGTGAATGCCATCAGTGAGTCTCCAGTTTCCTGTAAGACAATACATCTCAAAACAATATCCTGTGACATGTAAAAAACGTTTATAAGAAAATAACTTATTTAACGTTTCCAGCTATCCTCCTGAAACTGAACATGGGTGGTCTCATCTTGAGTTCATTAAATAACCATTTGTTGTACTTTCATTAACATATAATAACCAATCAATCAATCACATCTAACTCAAAGTCACAACCAATCACTGTCAGTCAGAATGTGCAGTGTACTTTGTGTGCATTGGCACTGTTACAACTAGCATTTAGTGATGTAATAAACTAGGATTGCCCAGTCTAAGTCAGGTAAATAAAATGATTTAAATGTTGAAGAGATGCAAGCCGAGTGCAGTTGCAGATGAAGAAGAGCTGGTACAGAAAAAAGATGCCATGTGCGTTGTCTTCATTCAACACAATGCAGAACCAAACCATGTTGAATGCCAATACTGTCAGAAAATAGTTGTGGCTTCAAGAGGAAACAAGTGATTTGTTTCATCACCTGAATCACAATTCAACTGATGCGAGAATATTGGCCCTCAGATCAGCACCAGTGTTTGTTTCTTCTCCTGTTTCTGGTTGTGTATTTTGCCCTGCTATTTTGGTCCTCCTGCCATGAATTTGTACTACATGACAAGTGCATGGCCAAGAAAGAAATAATGGCAGAAAACCATTACATAAGATTAGATAAGACTCCACAGCCAAGTGGAGTTGACATGAAAGAGGTGACATACATGTGCTATTCAGATCTAATAATATTATAGACTTATTTTGACAGATGTAAGAAATATCCTACTTTTACTATGATTTTCTAACCCAGTAAATAAATGTCTATAGCAACTAATTAACTCTCTTTGGATCAGTACATATAAAAGAGCGCCCGTGAAGATGAAGAATGTGTGCATAGGTGTATTTAATAAGATTGTTTCATTAATTGTTACCAAGGTAAATGTGACAATTAATCTCGATATTTATTTCAGGTGATATCGCCCTGCCAAACTTTCTGCTGAACAATACTCCCTTTGATTGATGACAATGTGTTTTTGAACTGTGGGCATAATCAAGGACGTGCACACTGTATACATACCTCCCAAAAAGCCATGTTTTAATCTCACATATCTTCCGATGATATTGTTATTGATTCCTATTTTCATTTATTCACATTACCTGTAGTGAGGTGAAGATGCGGGCAAGGGATCCAACAAACAGCAAAAAGACAGAGACAGCAGATAGCTGGCCAGTATGCCCATTACGGAAGTTAGAGGCTGCCTGGATGAGCTGAGACAACCACACACACACTGTCAGTCTCTCCTGTGTTGTGTGTGTTTTCACATGTGCATTAATAACATTTCTTTGTTTAAAAACATTTTCTGTTTTTTTTGTATATATGGCTTTGCATTTTGGTGAATCTGCAACATGCAAAGTAATTCTGCATTACTACCCGTTTGTACTGTAACCAGACAACAATCCCTGGATTACTGTTAATACTGATAAAAGCATCTTATTGCAAGGCAAGATCTCAAGTTAAAGTTAAGTTACAAAGAGTAACTTTTTTTATATGATTTCTAAGCAGATCAACTCTGAAGATATACATTCCCTCAAAAGGGTTCTTCTGATTCCAGCAGTGCATGTTGATGTATGTGTGTTCTGATTTGACTGAGTTATGCCTCTGAGAACAAGGGGAGTACATTTGTATGAAAAATGAAACCATGAACACAGATTTGAATTTAACGAAACTCTAATTTGACCCTAATGACAATGAAAAAAAACCTAATTTATTTTCTAAACACAAGACCACAACACAGACTGAAAAAAAGCTAACCGCTCATTGATTAACATCATAAAATGTTTCAATTATTTTGATAAATTATTTTATACAGATTTTTCACTGCCATCAAAGATGATATGAGAAGTACAAGCATTATATTATTTTGGATGTATTAGACTTGTGTTGTCTTCGCCTACCCTGCCGATGATGATGGCTGGCATGTTAGAGGCCTGCATGGAGGTAACCACTGACAGGGGAGTGACTGGAGACAGCAGAAGGACCAGCAGGCCAAAATACACAACCAGAAACAGGAGACCTGGGAGAGAAGAAACAAACATTGGTGCAGATCTGAGGACCTATATGAGACCAACAAAGGATTTCTTTTAGACTGAATCTGGGTTTGAGTTTTTCTAGGTTTCGGATCAGTTTTATTTCACAATGTAAAAATTCACATTGGGGTGGGTTGGAGCCAGGTACTAGCCTAGCTGTAGACTACATTATAGTCAGGTAAAATAACTATTATGAACTATTATGCACATTTTGGAATTTTCATTCGAAACCTTTTCAGCAAATATCAACTGCATGCACAATATATGTAGATTAATCAAGCAAGGGACTTCTCCTCGCCACTGTCATGAGTACCTTCCTGCAAATACTGCATGTTGCAGTTTCAGTGAACTTAGTTTATCCACACATTGTAATTTATGTTAAGGTGGTCCGGTCCTGGCATTCCTGGCTTGTATATATCACCAGTCTTTTTTTCTTTGCATAGCTGTAGTGTCACAAAAAGGCTAAAGAGTCTAAGAGATATTATGAAAGAATAATTCATCAATATATGTTGGCTGTAGACTTTGGGCATTTTACCAACTTGGAACCAAGTCCAAAATGGCACTGGCTATCACCCATCTCTAACACACTCTTCCTCCATAATTTAATATAATTAATTTTAAGAAGGATTAAATCAAATTTAATGTAGTTTTCTGATTAGAGTTTTATTGCCATTTGTACAAGTAAAACAGGTACATTGGAATTATTGTGCATATCTCTTGAGTCAGCGGTGACAAGATAAAAAGGTGCAAGAATCAGTTATAAACAACTTAAAATGCAAATAAGACAAAAAGAGCACAAACTAAAAACATTTTAAAAATAAACTGAACCTAATAAATACAGCTTTAATGTAATTGAAAAGTTTATTTTTCAAAATGTGTGGTCATTGCGAATGCAGGTCATTGTTTCTGTACCTATCTATGACACAACCCTGCAGTAACGAAATAACATGGATCAAATATTGATATCAGTAGCGGTCTTAAAAATGAAGCTCTAAATTTAATGAATGATTGTTGAGTGTGCATGCAGTCTTACCTCTGCTGCTTCTTCCTCCATAGAGCTGAATGAGGAAGCCAATGGCGACTGTCTGCAGCATGAGGAATAGAGCCTCGCCCCAGGCACTGAGTTAATATTCAGCACATGTTACTCAATATGAAATAAAAAGGTGGAGAACGTCATCAACATGCAGTGCAGTTATACAGTGACAACAGTAGAATTGTAGAAGTCAGGGTTCCCCATGTACATTTTGACTTCAGGGTTGATTTGAATATGGCCCAACCTGAAAGGGAACTTGTTGGCGATACTATAGGCCATTGTTCCTGTGATGGCCAGCAGTTCCAGCAGCACAGACTTGAAGCTCAGTCCCTCAGCGCTCTTTGCTCCCATTAGCTTTAAGATCTGAGGAAGCTTCACTGTGAACAAGGAGGAAGGAGAGTCAAAGAGTCCAGGTATCTAAAAACATTCAACATTTCATATAACTTCTGTAATAAAAACAACAAACAATTAATTAAAAAGTAACTGGACCTTTCATTTATGTTTCGGTAATATTGTATCATCTTCTGTTGGAATATCCTCAGGAAAAATATACTACAGCACAATTTCAACTTTATAGCTGTTTGACTAACTTTCACTGACATAAACTTGTCTTTAATTTTCATTTACTAAACAAACATGCACACGTAGGTCACACACAAACACAGGCTGTGTCCCACGGCGAAATCCTATGGGGTTATATAATTTTATGGATATTTTTATGGCCTGGTCCCCTGGGGGAATCGAACCCACTGCGAAAGCACTGAGCCACCATGTCACTAGACTAAAACAATAATCACTAAAATTACATTAAAATTAAAAAAATAATTTTAACTAAAACTAAATTAGGTGTCCAAATAAAGACTGTTACAAAGAGAAACAGAGGTGAGGTTTACCCATTACTGATCCCAGGATGATGCCAAACCCCAGGCCTTTGCTCAGTACAATCTTCAAACATGGTACTGGAACAAAATATAAACAAAAAACAGAGATTAGCTGGCCGCCATAGATCGCATCTAAGTAAACACACTCCCCGGCCACCAAATCATCAGTCAGAGAATCTAAACAGGAGTTGTCAGAAGACCAACTTTACTTGGTACTTAACATCTGGGGCAAATTAGTGAAATACATTTCATTAATTAATACAGACACTTGCATACAGATTCACCCTGGATCTCTCCATACTTTGACTTCCCTACTCTATATGTGCTTATTGGTTCCTACTGAAGACATTAATATTAGACAATAATTGAGCTTTATGGCCCAACGGAATAAGATATCGGGCTTTGGATACACATGCAAAACAATTTCTTGTTGGTTTGGCTGTTCTCAGGGAATTTGTTGACTATAATAAAAATTTTAAATGTTGATAGACTTCTATTTATGGCATACAGATTCATAATATACACCATCCTGAACTCTGATAAACTTCACAGACGGCATTTTTCCATATGGCTGGGATAGCCAAGCCATGCTGTGGCTACATTAGCAGTCCATACAAACACCATTAATAGATATTCAGTCTCTTGCATGGACCTATGCTTACAAGTCAGGTGATTTGGAGGAAAGTACAGGAAATCCAGGTATGTGCTCCAGAGGGCTATTAGCAATGCAAAGAAACAATACAGGGACAAAAGTAGAGTCTAACTCCAACACCAGAAACAGGCTGGACTAAGAACTACCACAGGCTACAAAAGGACAAAAGTACATTGGGTCATTAGAGATGAGCCAGGCCTGCGCAGAACCGATCACAGATGATCGCCCCACAAAGCATGCATGCATTAGATGCATGTCTAACTTGGCTGTGGTCAAATGAATTACACCCTATGTCTTTTTCTAAACACTTTTCCCTGACTATGATGGAAAACATCCTGAGGTTAAAATGTGAAGCAGAATTCATAAGGACGGTGGATGTTATTGCCATGTATGCTTTAAATGTTGCTGCTGCAAGGAATTGTGGGGCGGCATTATTTCCTTTCATAAAGGATGGTCCAGTGTATCCTATTGTTTGGAACTGAGTCTAATTATGTCTGTCACTGTTGCGATATAGAGTCGTGCCCGTGGAAGTTCAAAATGCTTGATCGTCCCGTGATTCATGTAGAGCTGAAGGGGCGAGCAACCGTAGTGATGGAGTAGGCTACAACAACTAGGAGTATGGCAGAGCCTATAGTGGAAAAACTTAAGAATCCAAGTGTATGATATTCCAGATAAAAAAAGAAACTACTTTGTAGTAGACTATGTTAGCTACTACATTTACTCTACCTACTTGAAGAGAGAAGAGCTCAGAGCTTAAGTGTTTGCAGGTGAGGCATCTGGGCCGGTGAGCCTGAGAAAAGAGTTCAAATTTGGAATTGGACTTCACTGTTTTTTTAAACAAACACAGACCCTGAGGTCTTTTATTGTCAAACATCAGACACTCGTATATACGTGCAGGTCACACAGAAACACACACGCATGCAATTTGGGTCCCCCGAAGAAATTTGTCCTCTGCATTTAACCCATCCCAGTCGCCCTTCCTCCTGAGGACAGCCTGGAGCAGTGGTCAGCCTTCGATATGTCAACCAGGGCTTGTTTATGTACAGAACGTTTACGGAATGGAACAGAAGTCAGCAACCGAAAAGCGTGGCTGTCAGCGGTGTGTGTGCGGTCAATTGCCTGGCTAATCGGCTGGCCCACTCTGACGGCATCCGTTTACAACCTAGCTTATCTGTAATTGACCAGTTGCTTTTGAGTTAAAAGAAACTGTGCGGCGGCTGCGGGAGGCGATTTAACCGATTGTCTCGCCCAAGCTAGCTGCAGGGCTGGACGGGCTAACCGCTCTGGCCGGGTAAGTGGGCGGGGGTGTCCTGTTGACTGCCCTGCGCTTATTTAGCGGTTGTACAAATTCTTTTTATCCAGTGTTTTAAAACAATTAGGTCTCTCCATTCTATCTTTTTTAAACCATGAGTCCATCGAGTATAACTCTCCGGCTGGTCCGGGGAGAGCGATAACCCGAAAGTAACGAGATGCTAAATGGTAAATGGACTCTTATTTATATGGTTCCAAAAGTGCTGTAACAGTAATCTAAGCTTTTAACTAGGGTTGGGTATCGTTTGTATTTTAATGATTCTGATTACGATTCTGGTTATCGATTCCGGTTCTTCACAATTCTCGATTCCAATTCTTTGAGGGGCGGGGTCAAAACAGGTCCTGTTGTTTTTTTTGTTTTTTTTTTAATATAATAGAACCCTAAGGTCGTTTATTGGTCAATCATGATACACATTGTGACGTCGTTAGAGGCTGCGTCATCGCCGGACGGTCCGTCCCCGCCCAGTGGTTACGACAGGGACTACAGGACGGCAGGGCCCAGGACCACAACCCCCAGCGGCCCCGGAGTAGAGCTGGAACCGATCAGCTGATTGCTGTCATGAGTGACTGAAGGTGCCGTTAAAAGAGCGGTCGGGAGAGAAAGGAAAGAAGAGGAGTTTTTGGAGAAAGTTAATTAAGACAAATCGGACGGAACGAAAGAAGAAAAACAGACGATCGTTGACTGCGAGAGTGTGTTTTCTTGCTGACAGACGTGCTGTAAATGGTCGGCGGCTGAAATACACCGTTCTTGAAGTTGA
>JAVQJF010029684.1:0-35531 GCA_036023855.1 Gadopsis marmoratus | reverse complement strand
TAACGACGTCTGGTGGACTGTTTGTGTGAGAGTGTACTTTATGATCAGAGTGAGACATCACCAGCTGTACTCACAAAACATCTTCAGTATAAATGATCATCTCTGCTGTTGTTGCTTGTTTGGATTAATTGATGAGCAGTTTGGATGTTAACTTCACATCTGTTTCAGTTAAATATCTGAGGAGGTTCAGGAGCAGGACGCTGTCAAACGAACACTGGGCAAATGTAGCTGAAGCCTAAAATGATCACAGGAGAAAACTGCAGAAAGAATGGATCCGAGTGGAAACATGGAAGGTCATCGAGGACCAGAGAGCTGAAAAAGAAAGTGAATGACATCAAGTCACTAAGGCTGAAACAGAAACTAGAAGCTCAGTACTGGTGAAACGGCTCGGCCAGATAAGAGAGTCTACCTGGGGGGGGCTGACAGACCAGTAACCTCATCAAAGACCAACATGGACACCTGCAGTACCACCAACAGAGAGACAGGAAGCTGCAGAACACCCGGACATCAACACGTCACATGAAGAGAAAATGTTACCTGGTGTAACTCCAGTTCTATGAGTACGCGTGAGGCCTTCTAATGGACCGGGTGAAGAATTCAGCAATCACATCCAGGGCGTAACCCACTGAAAGCATCTATAGCAGCTCCTCTGGTTGAGCACCATCTCCCTGAGACAGACTGCGAAGACCTGTGGCCTGGAGGCAGACGCCGTTATACAAGACCTTTGTCCACCCAGACTGAGGCGCCCTAAACCGTGCACCAACACGCAGAATGTGCCACGGACCCGGTGGTTATATCCAGCTGTAAGACCTGGACAATAATGAGGGACGCACCCTAGTTGCACTTCGTGGAGGCGACGGGGCGAATCCCAAAACAACATGCTGGATGAGCAGCGCTGCTTCCACCTCCTGTCTGGATGCAGCCAGTTGTAAGTAGGTCCTGACGAGTGGGTCAGGTGACCCCTGCTCCCTGGTTGGCGGAGACTAGATGGACCTTTTCTCAGGTGCTGAGGCAAATAAACCACTAGTCAAGCGTTAATATCTGAAAGGTGACGTGTTCCTCTGGGTTGTCTTTGAAAGAACTGCGTGACTTTATTTCCAACAAGTAACTGATTATGAAACACTGTCGGTTCATCCACACAAGCACATGTATGAAGTTTTAAACGAACCTTCCATTTGTTTTTGTGGCTTTGTTCAGACCAGCAGGAGGCAGCAGAGACTCACTGAAGCAGAATGTCTGATTTCAGAGAAAAGCTTTCAGACTCAGCTGGTAGATGTTCTGGTTTTACTGGTGAATAAAGGTTCATTTCCCACAACACAGAGAAGAAGAAACATTGTGGAGCATAATGTGTACGACAGCTGTCTACCACACACACACACTCTGTTAGGCCGTTGCTCTGCAAGTCGTCATGGGAACAATAAAAAACAGGATGAAGATGATTTCCAGATGTTGGAGCTTTTTGCTGACTTTTTATCATTTTAAAACAGAAACAAACTGCGCTGTCTCCTGATTGGACAGTTTTCAGCCTGAAGTGTGATCTAATTGGATGTTTATAAGCATGTTGTCTCGTCAGTCAGTGTATCTCGACACTCTGAAGCAGATCTGACTCAAACTGGAGACAGATGGAGGAGGAGGAGTTCCCAGTGCATCATGGGTAATTCTGCAGTAATATGACCTCAGATAGGCTGCTGTTGGTGGAAACATCTGGAACAGATTCATCAGACAGAAACAAAGCGGAGTTCAGGTTCATCATACAGGATGAACTGACAGAGTGAAGCAGTCTCTGATTGTACTGTGCTGTGTACTCTACTGAGACTCTACTGCAACTCAACTTTAACTACTGAGACTCTACTGAGACTCTACTGAGACTCTGCTGCAACTCAACTTTAACTACTGAGACTCAACTTTAACTACTGAGACTCTACTGCAACTTAACTTTAACTACTGAGACTCAACTTTAACTACTGAGACTCTACTGAGACTCTACTGCAACTTAACTTTAACTACTGAGACTCAACTTTAACTACTGAGACTCTGCTGCAACTTAACTTTAACTACTGAGACTCTACTGTGACTTTAACTACCTAGAGTCTACTGTGACTGTACTTTAACTACTTAAACTCTACCTTGACTACTGTGATTCTATTGTCAGATCAGATAACATACGTATCTTCTGACTGTCACTCTGTCAGTGAGGTTATTGGTTCTTCAGAAACCATCAGTACAGTCAGGTACAGGTGTGTTGGATGATGATGTCACATGTCACGGTACAGTCAGGATGATGATGTCACAGTACAGTCAGGTACAGGTGTGTTCAGTGGTCCAAAAACATTGAGGGTTTTAATATAAAACAGACAATTGCTTCACCTTCAGCTCTTCACTGATTATCAGAGCAACTGAACCAACGGGTTGTTTCAGCCCTAATTATTATTATTACTATTATAATATATATGTATACATACATCTTTACTTTCTCTTTCTTTGTGTCTTTTCATTTGCTTCCATCACATTTCCTTGTGTTAAACCAGACGCATGGTGTGATCTGGTCAGGAGGCTCAAAGGAAAGAAATGAGTGAAGCTCATCATGTACATGTCGGTGCTGCCGTTAGTTCCAACTCTGATTCACCTCCTGCAGTAGCTCCTCCCCTCAGCTCTCCGGCGCCCCCCTGAGGAGACTGTAGTCTTTCTCCTGCTGGTCCTGTCCTCCCGTCCCGTTTCTGATGATGATGGCAGTTTGGCTTCCTCTCTCAGATTAAACTCTGATTGATAAACTCATCACTTACCGATCATCCTGTCTGTACGGAAACAGACTCTCTGATTTATGGTTTCCTTGACAACAGTTTGAGGACTTCCTGTTCCTGCACAGCTGAGACAGGAAGTGAAGACTCATCACATCTCTGCAGGTCATCGCCATGCATTCATCTGTTTCTGATGAGTGAAGGTCGGTTTGAACAGAGAAGGAGACGATTCTATCAAACAGGTTAAATATGAAAGAAAAGGAAAGAAATGTGTTCTGACAAAACAAAACAGCTCTGTGTCTTTGACCTGAAAGATTTTTTATATCACAGATTGAAACTCGCCCTGAACCTCCTGTGTGGAAATGAACTGTAGGAAATGCACGATGGGAAATGGAGAGCAGGAAACGTTACCTGAGATGTGAGACAGGATGGCTGAAGGTTCAGCCGAGAGTCAAACTAACGTTCAGTCTCTTGTTTCCACACATCAGGACTGTTTCAGGGTTCACCTGAACGCCTGCGTCATCATGTGACCTCGCTGTCCTGAGCTCGGATCGGTGACGGTGATTAGAGTCCACATGTAGCTGCTGGTCTACAACTCAGTTTAAAGGATTTGGGTCCAGAGGTGTTTCAATAGAGACGTCTCTCCACAGCGAGACACCTGAACAGCATGAAGGAGCCTGACGGACGGTGGGGAAAACATGGTGGCCTTTAAGGACACGAGGAGACTGGCTGTTTCATCAGTAACTGTAATGGCCAGAGGTCTGGACCTGGCGTGGAGAAGCGCCTTCTTGGCTGTATTCCTCTTCCCTGCTCATTTTCACACCGGAACAGTTCTTAAATGAGACGTATGTCAGAGCTGTGAGTAAACGGCAACCTGCCAGCAGGAAACACGTCGCGGCGTGAAATCAGTCGCAGCCAAACGTAGCAGGCTGCAGGCGAGTGCTGGTCATGTAACGTGACGTAACAAGTTCCATGAGGTCCGATAAATGACGGAATGCTGTACGACCAAGTATGCTGCACACATGCTAGGAGGCTGCTGTTAGTCACATTTACGACATGACAATATTTGGGATCCCCATCCTCTTGCAACAAATACGAGTCTTTAATGTAGGCATATCTGAATTACAGGGATTCACTGTAAAAAAGAAAACAAGTTGTTGCCAGATGTAGGGGCGGGGTATCTATACATCATGGCGTTCCTCAGAGATCCCCCCTCACAGCAGACATAAGAGCTTTGGGACGGCGTTCGAAATGGCAGCTTAGAACGACTTCCGGTTCAAGCGAGCATCGACGAAACTTGAGCTGCACCTCTGTGCTAGGCCACGACACGATGTGGACACAGAAACCTTTTAATAATTATAGTAATCATCCTTTAACAGTCCTTCAGTGGGCAAACTGCAGGAGTACTTTTTTCAACCTTAACGGACACAGCAACTGGAGCAACTCAAAGTTCAGTGTCTTCCCCAAAGATGCTTCGACACGTGGACAGGAGCCGGGATGGAACCGCTGACCCGATCTACCTCCTGAGCCGCTGCCGCCATGTAATAATATCGAATCATATCGACTTGATGTGATCTCGCTGAGACTGAGGACAAGAAACATTCATATTCTGACAACCAGCAGAGAAAAGTCCAGACACAAGTATTCAAACACAGAGTCAAAGAACAGAAACTAAAGCTTTAAAGTCTCCATCGGATCGAGCCTGAGGGCAGTTCATGTCTGTCCCTCCTCTCCTGCCAGAGTCCTAATTCCTCCCCCTTCATTGTAGTTTCCCATCTATTTTCCATCCGGACTTTCCCTCCTATCACCTGACCGCCCCGCCCAGCTACATACCTGTTCCCACTTCGCTCATCAGCTCCACCCGTTTCCTGCCAGACCATCAACGTTGACACCGCATGCCTTTGCTTTCAAGCCAGAACTGGAACCTGACCCCCACACCTGCCTGCCTACCTGCCTGCACGCATTCTAGTTTCAGTAAATCACTATTATCTGCTTGCCTGTGAGCGTTTGGGTCCCACCTCCCGCTCACCAGCCGTGACCGTCTGTTTGAGAACCAGCTGAGTCAGCGTATGTGTGGAATACCTGAGGCTGCAGAGGTGTTGGACTGTGGAGTTACAAGGTTTGACTGAGATGTGAAGCCGTTTCAACAGAACAGCTTTATAGATGCAAATCATGAGGTAAAGACGTGCAGAGAGCAGTGGTGAGTATGACACGTGTCACTGGTGATGCTGGACAGACTCTGTAATCAGACTCAGAATCAGAAACAGGTTCATTGCCAGTACGTTGTCACATACAGGAATATGCTTTCGTGTGTTGGAGCAATAAAATATGAATATAAAAATAAGATAAGATACAGATAAAAATTTGAAACAAAAAACAAACTATACAGCGTCCACTGTCTTCAGCGCACTGAGCTCCAGGTGGTTCAGTCAGCAGATGTTCAGTCTCCCGCCTGTAGGTGGACTCATCCCCACCAGAGACGAGCCCACTGAGGGTGGTGTCGTCCGTGGACTCCAGGAGCCTGACGGCCTGGTGACTGGAGGTGCAGCTGTTGGTGTACAGGCAGAAGGTGACTGAGCAAACAATCTGTAATTCTGTAAAAATGTAGTTAGATTTTTATTTTTTGTGAGTTTGTTGAACATGAGTCTTGAATCTGCTGCCGGCCACATTCCTCAGTACGAGTATGACTCAGAGATCTGGGTACCATTTAACACAGTTATTGATTAGTGATCAAAGACGGTGAAACTCCAGGCCTGGAAAACTCCTGGAGATGTTTCGAGGCGCAGCAGGCTGAAACGGATCAGATGGTCTATGGTAACATTTAACTTACAGTCTGTTTCATCTGTCATTCATCTTCAACACATTCCAGGATCTCCAAAACACATGAATCAACATTTACTGTTAATTTTACTCAACAAGACGTCTCTGTGATTATGAAGAAACTATTGGATGGTTATAAGAAAAGCCACTATTGAAGCTGTGGTGACGCTTTGTCAGTTTCAATGAAATTACAACAGACCTGCAGAAACTCAATGACCCCTCTGAAGCAACCTCAGAGACCTTAGAGATGTAAGACACCTTCTCAGTAGCCCCCTGGAAACCACTGCAGGACCCTTATAACGTCCTTCAGAGTCCTGGATACCTCTGCTGACCTGCTGTGGGGAAAATATGAACTCAGAGGAAAGTTTTTATATTTTTCTAAATTCTCCACAAACCACAGAAACACACACTCTGTCTCTGTGTGTGGAAACAGAGTGTGTGTGTGTGGTTTCCTCCCGTGTCCTCGGTTGACCCCGCTGACCTCAAACAGCTTCTTCCAGAAACCTCCAGGCCTCCAGCAGCTGTCCAAGGCTTCTGGATCAGCAGGTGACCAGGATCCTCTTCACGGTGTCCTGGTACGTCCAGGTACCATCTGCTGACGGTGTGTGGAGAGTTCAAGCTGCCGCTTTTTTACAAACATTAATATTGTGTTGTTATTGATCTGCATGCTTATACATGCTCTTCTGCCCAGAGACTGCGGATGAGAAACAGCATTAAAGTTCCTGAAGGATCAATGAAAGAGAATCAGGTTCTTTTGCATTTGAACATATTTCTTATGAGACAAACGGACGAGGCGTTCACTGACCTGCTGCGGCCTCAGCGTGTTTACATCAGAGCTGCGTTCACTGTAATCAAACGTTCAGCGTTAGTTAGTGACAGAGCTTCCTGTTTACTTTAACCTTCACTTAACTCAAACATCTGCAGCAGCTCGACCTCTCGCTGCTTCCACTCCTTCAGTCTGACTCGGTTTCCTGCAGCAGCTTCATATTCAGGTTGTTGTGGCGTCAGTGAAGGTGACACTGCCACTACCTGAACTGCCACTACCTTGTTGGGGTCCCTGCCAGCTGCAAGAACCTCTGCAGACGATTCATCTGATGCACATTTGGTCTGTTTCCGGCTTCATCCACGAAGCTGCTGATGAGCTTCGTTACAGTCGAGCAGCGAGACTCCGGTTCTGTGTGTGGTGCTGCACTAAACGGAGCCACCTTAGCTACAATGCTAATGTTGCTAACAATAGACCACCACGTTGCACAAACCTGCATCTGCATGCTGATATTTCACCACGTGTAAATCTTTCTGTCTGATCTGAGGTCAGTTTGTTACGTGTTGTTATTCTGTCCTTAAAACTCCATCCCAACAGAATGAAAACAGGAATAATGTTTGCTGTAGGTCTTTCTCCTGGGAAACAGGAAATATCAGGATGAAATGAAACCCTGATTCTTCCGTTTGTTGCAGGAAGTGAGGATTTCATTTGTTTCTGATAAAACGAGCAGAAACAGCAGGAAGAGCTGGTCACCAAGGTTTTCTTTTCTTCTTTATCTTCTGTTGTTTCCAGTCCGTCTTTGTTCAGTCCGACTGGGTTCAGTTGGCTTTTAACAGGTCTGACGCCAGTAGACCAGACGTATGATTAATGATTATGATTAGGTATTTAATCCCTGCAGATCGCGTGCTGCTGTCTGCATGTTGCAGGTTTTATTACTGTGTAAACTGCAGTTTAATAGGAGACTGAACAGAGTCACAGTGTTTGTTCTCTGCTGGAGGCTGAATTCATTCATTCAGGAGCTGCACATGTGGACAAAAGTGTCAGTACCCTTCAGTTAAAGAAGGAAAAACCCACAATGGTCACTGAAATAACTTGAAACTGACAAAAGTAATAATAAATATAAATTTACTGAAAATCAACTAATAAAAATCTGACATTGCTTTTGAATTTTGATTCAACAGAATCATTTTAGAAAACAAACTAATGAAAGTGGCCTGGACAACGATGATGGAACCCTTAATTTAATATTTTGTTGCACAAACGTTTGAGTCAATCGCTGCAATCGAGCGACGTCTGTAACTCAGTGAGACTCTGTAACTCAGTGAGACGTCTGTAACTCAGTGAGACGTCTGTAACTCAGTGAGACGTCTGTAACTCAGTGAGACTCTGTAACTCAGTGAGACGTCTGTAACTCAGTGAGACTCTGTAACTCAGTGAGACGTCTGTAACTCAGTGAGACGTCTGTAACTCAGTGAGACTCTGTAACTCAGTGAGACTCTGTAACTCAGTGAGACTCTGTAACTCAGTGAGACGTCTGCAGCTGTCCACAGGTATCACGACTCCTCGTGGGCTAACTGCTGCAGCTGTAGTCCCAGTGCTGTTTGGTATCATGGTGTGAACCACACTGAACGTGGACCACAGAAAGCTGAGGACAGAGTTGTCTCGGGAGATTAGAAAGAAACTTAGCCAAGCATGTTAAAGGTAAAGGCTATAAGAGCATCTCCAACAGCTTGATGCTCCTGTGACTACAGCTGCACATGTTATTCAGACGTTTAAGGTCCACAGGACTGTGGCCAAACCCCCTGGATGCAGCCGCAGGCGAACATTGATGACAAATTGAAGAGACGGATAATATGAATGTTAACCAAAGAGTCCAGAACAACTTCCAAAGAGATTAGAGGTGAACTCCAAGGTCAAGGTACAACAGTGTCAGATCGCACCATCCGTCGCTGTTTGAATCAAAGTGGACTTAATGGAAGACGGCCAAGGTTGAAAGCAAATCATAAAAAAAGTGAGACTGGAATTCACCAAAATGCATATTGAAAAGCCACAAAGCTTGTGGGAGAATGTCGTTTGGACAGATGAGACAAAACTGGAGTTTTTTGGCAAGTCACACAAAATGTGCTGTCAGTCTGATGAGGAGAAATGAAAAAAGCAGCAAAAAACAGCCAGACACACCCAATGCTGCAAACGCAGATATGTGAAATGATTACAGCTTGCAGCCGTCTGACAGGAGCTTTTTTCCACTGCAAACTTCCTGTAAATACTTCTGTAAGTCTGGTCACATCAAAAGGTGTTAGTTATACAGCTAAAGTATTGCTCTTAATTTTTACTGCTCCAAAGCTAAAGAAGGAATGACCAGATCTTGTCAACCACAGAAGGACAAACCGTAAAACTCATATTTAATGGAGTCTCAGGTTTACCTGGTTCCTTCCTCTCCGTCTTCCATAGTTTCGCCTGACCAGCGTCTTGTAGTTGTGGTTCTTCTTGGTCAAGTAGTAGTAAAGGACACAGTCAGCAACACACTGAAACAAAAAACAGCAAATGTTATTATGATCATGTGACACTGAAACTGGAGACATATTCAAGCATTTATTTGTTTAAGTTCAGGCAAGGTTTGTCATCAAGATGCAGCATTTGTTGAGCTGATTTATATTCGGCCAACAGGTGAAGGATTATGTGGACCCACAGAGTGCAGGGTTTTAATTATTTCTCTTTAATATAAACGTGGGAAAAAAAACCCACATGACTATCTTGTGCACAATAGACCAGTCTAAAAATTATGGAAGTTATGGAATCCCAATAGAGCTTTGTGTTTCTGACAGTGGGAGAGTGGCACATTTAAAAATAGAAGCGGCGGTTTACCTTCCTCTCCAGATAGGAGGCAATCAGGCCAAAGTTTTTTGGGTGTTGGACAAACCTGGACAGAGACACCATTTGTTATTCATGTGCCAAAGCCAAAAATACATCAACAAATATAAGTCCAAGGTGGCATTAAGGTCTATAAATGATATCTGCACAACAGGTTGACTTACGGGGACAAAATGTGACCCAGACATCTTGTGCCTCCATCAAAACAAAAACTCACTTCTCCTTAAAGACCTCCTTTTCGTGTTCAGTCCAAACATTCATGAACTGCCGGGCTTTGTACACCTTCATTGGGTCATCCATCAGGCCGTTCATGTTGATGAACTTCACTCGCCTCTGCTCAGAGTCGAACATCATGGGAGGGATGACTGACAGCTGTCTCATCTGTTTCTCGTTGTTCTGTGGAACATGGAACAGAGAAAGTGGCTACGTTACTCCAATAGAGAAGAGCCTCTATAAATGGATACTATAATGAGCTATCCCTCTTTAAAAACACAGACTGTGACACCTGGGCTCACATTTACACTGTAATATATTTTAAATGGCACTCTAGATAGTACCCACCTCCTGCTCCGAAAGGCCGTCTATGATTTCAGAAATCTCATGCTCGCTTCTTGCAATTGTTGCAGAAAGGCCCGTTCCTCTTTGTCCAACCCTGCGGAAAAAAGGGACACTGTGTGTTACAAATTTATTGTAAATATCACATTAAGTGTCACGCAATATCACTTATGCGCCATTCTATTCAGAGGAAACACAATTTCAAGCTTTTCATGACTTATTCAGTTGTTTCTTTTCCATCCAAAACCAGAGTCAAATAAGGAGACAAGCTCCGCTAAACAGAATCATTGTACCCATTATTAATGAATAAGAGAGTCTCTCTGACGAGTTATTACATGCCTCCTCCTTCATGGTCTAGCACTCTGCATAAACAGTGCTGACATGCATGCAGACAGATTTCAATGAAAGCACAATGTGTCAGCGACCAGGAAGAACAAAATGCTGGACTCTGACTGTCTCCCACCCTTCCCAGAGGCACCAAGACAGCCAGTGTCTCTGCCGAATGGAGGCCACCTGTGTGGTGACAGCTGAACAGGCATCTTAGAAATGAAGGCAATTGTAATGTCTGGGTGTGGCTACAGTGATTTGTCAACATCATTAACGCATCGAAAGATTGCTGAAGTAAATATGATTTCACTCTAGTCCCTCCATCTTTGATCACACCGTACACTGTTTCCTGTGCAATTTGAGGTGACGTGCAAAACCCGGTGCTAGCTAAAAAGGTCACTGGCTGTATGAAATACAAGCAAAAGCTCATATTCCAGTTTAGGGTTGTCCAACAGAAAAATCTGCTCTGTTATCGGTATTAAAGAGAAACTGTTCGGGGCTGATAGGAATACAGCCAGGTACGTGTCTGTATTACAGCTGCAACAAACACTCAATTAACTGATCAACAAAACTGATCAGCAACTATTTTGATAATTAATTTAAAGTAAATACGGCGCAAACATGCCAAAATAAATAATTCCATCTTCTAAAATGTAAATATTTGCCTTTATTTTTTTTGTCTCTTCGGATAATCAACTGAATATCTTTAGAAATTGTGATGTCAGAAAATTGGTTTTCTGACATCTTACAGACAAATCGGTGGAGCAGTTGATTGAGAAAACAACCATCTGTTTAATCGAAAATTTAAAAAATGGTGAGTTGTCGCCCTGGCCTGTATGGGGGGGGTGTCCACCTTTCCAGTATAAACCCATACACATGGAGGAATGAAAAAAAAAAAAACTGTAAATCAAAAGTGTGATGTGTATCCGTGTGCTTCTGAACCAAGAATAATTCCCACCCAAATGTATATTGTACCATATGAAGGCTCCAGGTAAAGACCATTACCTCTGGAAGCGCTCCTGCTGCTCTCTCTGCTTGCGGATCTCAGGGAATTGCCTTTCGTAGTACTCCCGTGTTCTGCTCTCCTTGGCTTTGCGTCTGGGGTTGTTCTCCATTCGCTCCACCTTCTTTTCCCATGCTTCCATCAGCTGGTCATAGCGCTGGCAGATCTTCTGTTCCTGTGTACACGGCATGAAAAATGTTATATCAGGAGTGGGTCCCCGTCACTATACTAAGAGCCAAAAGATGTTCTTGCCAATGAAATGAGCCAGAAGATTCACAAGGAATATACAGTGGTGGTATTTTCATATTCCTAAATAACATCTGTCACCTGCATCTACACTGTGATCTTAAAACGCTGACTTCAATACAGATTTAAAAGGGTATTGAGATCTTCTGTTGCTATAATGTTCCACCAGTATAAGAGACTTAAAAGAAATGCTATTTTGAGAAAGAATTCTCATACAAAGCATCCTGAAATAGTACAACTGGTTACAAATGAGCACTCTTCAGATGTAATTGCACAATGGTCAAGAAATTCTCAAGTTTCTGATGACGCAATGGACAGAGCTCAGGGGGTACAGTAGATGCAATACGTTGCTAGGCCACTGAGCAGAAGGGGAAAAGCAGATGTATAAAGCATTAAAATATAACCATCCGGCTACCTCTAATTCCTAATCTATGCAGGTGAACATGAACGTATCACATGTTTTACTTTTTAAATTAAGTGTTGCAGTTTATCTCTGAAAGAGAAGGTGAAAACTAAAGTCCTGCAACTACAGACGGGCTGCAGAAACTTGAAATGAGAGCAGAGTTGCTGAACATGCTGTTCAGGAACTGGCTGTGTTTGTTATGGGTTTGTGTCAGCTTTTCACATTGCCTAATTCAGTGCCCTGGTCCAGGCACAGTTTGTTCTGATGTAACTATTTTTCTTACAAAAAGTTTTCAAAAGCTCCTTGAAGATTTGTTACAGCAGTTCACTTTTTAATCATGCATGTAATGTATATGTATTTATATAGATGAATTTACAATTGGCCTGGTATATCATATCATAGCTATAGGAGAAAGGGTTTTTACTGCTAAAATTAAACTTTTACTGTATGAAAAACTAAAAATCTAACTAATTTCCAAAGGTGTAAGGGTTAAACAGTTTCATAAAGATGTGGAAAGATTCCTGTATTGGGAGGACAATACAGCCTTGTTTCCACTCTCTACAGCGAGGGACACACAATTCACCTTCCTGTTGGCATAAGGCCATGTGCACTCTGCCATTGTTTCAGAGTCCAAAAGGTCTGTCTGACCCTGACAGGGAACAGCCAGAGAAAGGTGGGACAGGTTGAGCCCTTGCACAGCAAGAAAACAGCCAAGTGTTTCAACATGGAGTGATTCAGAAACATTTAAATCACCAGTTACTGATAAGAAAGACAGGGAGACAGTGGTTTGGCCAGCGTATTTCTCAGATCTGTTCTTTGATGTGACTATATTTGTTATTATTATACTGCATATAAAAGCAGTGTTTGGCTCATACAATACTTTTCAACAAACAGGGGAAACGAAGGCGTTTCCTATACCATAAATACATCAGGGCATTATTTTTATTGGCCATGCACGAAACGTGCCGTGGGGGATGTCAATGTCGGTCAGTCGGTCCACCACTTTGTTTGAGGCTGAAATATCTCAACAACTACTGGATGGATCGCCATGGCATTTTGTAGACATTTATAGTCTCCAGAGAATAGCCTACTGAGTTTGGTGATTTCCTGATTCTTCCTGTAGCGCCACCATGAAGTTGACATCTGTGGTTTTGTGTGAAATGTCTCAACGACTATTGGATGGATTGTCTAGAGATATTTGAGTCAGACATCCATGTCCCTCAACTTTAAAATCGGGTCAAAATGCCAATTCTTTACATTACTTTGTTTTGCAACAAAATACCTGCAAAACAAATGACATTCCCATCAGCCTCAGCTGTACTCCCACAATGTTTATATTTCACACCACATGCATCAAGACCTAGTATAAGAAGGAGGTTTTGTTTAATGTTATGAATTACATAAATCAGCATTAAATGTTCAGTGAGCTACAGTATTTAACCGTCTCGTCCAGCAACATGGACAGTAAAACAACTACCGACTTTTGAGTTTCAAGATGAAAATATTCAGAGCAAAAGATAATTGCTCATGTGTAATATTAAAGTGTCTCTGAGTGTGGAAGACTCCGCAATGCACCGTCTCGTTTACCTTTTGCATTTTATGCACGCAAAAATTTACAAACGTTAAAGCCAGAAATGTGTGTCATTATTCTGTAGCATTAAGTAAACAGGGAAGATACTAAGTATATCAAAAACTTTAATAATCACAATAATCTTTCCCCTAGTCAGCTGAGGTCATGGGAGTGCTGGTATATTACTGTTACACTAAGAGTGGGTGGTGGTGCTAATGTTGTGACCAGAGCACTGACACAAATACCTTGAACTTCCATCATGCTTTCTTAACAGCGGAGACACTTACCCTTTGTTTACGAGCGTGGTTCCTCCTCTTGAAAAACAAAATCAGCTTCTTCCTCATGACTTGGTTGCTAAAAGAGAACAACACTTATTCAGTGAAATGAGGACATTACTATGTTCAATGGCAAAATTATTGCAGCATTTAACAGAAAGCATACAAAGTTGCAGAACACATAAAAAAGCAATAACCTACAGGAAACCTATTACTTCAGCAGAGAAGAGCCAGTCAGTACAAAAGCAGGAGTTAAGTAGCTCCTTTAGCTAGTGTCCCTTGTTAATTAGAAAATCCTTTGAGGGATAAAGCTCGAAATGCTTCCATACCCCCACCTAAAAATATCATGGGCATATTGTTCATTTTTACTGTGGCAGGTCCAAAATACTGGGGGGGACTCTTCTGTTTACACATGATGGCGGGTGTGTGGAGAGGGAATAGTGAGAGAGCTGACCCTGAGTGTGGCCTGCATAGCAGATTCACACAGAGGTGGTCTTTGTCCTGATAAAAGACTGCGCCAGATGGGCCTCTCTCATGGTACACACTGATATGGGCCTGATCCTAGATGCCCCACATCACAACCCTACATGAAAAAAACACACCTAACAGACCACACAAGTACACGTTCTGTCACTTTCTCAATCTCCCTCCTTGGTGTCAGTAGGGCAACTCAGCAATCAGATCAGACGGAAATATCAGCTGGGTTTATCTTGCTGAGGTCAGCGTTACACTCCAACACTTTCCTCAGCCAAGAGAGGTTTCCTATCCTGAGAGCAAGCAACATGTCTGCTGCAATGTTGTTGCACCTTACCGACCGACGTTCATGACATGTATCTATGGAACAACTGCAGCTACTCACGTCTTGATGTTGTCATGGTACACCTTTGTGTCAGATGGCTGATTGTACAGGGGCTAAGAAGGAGAAAAACAGACCAGGAACAGGTAGTGGATTAATCATTAGCTATTAGGCAAGCAGTAAATTTTAACTTGCTACTGAGCTAGCATTACCGCTTCCTGAAATCTCATGCAAGGGCAAAAAAAATATTATGAACCATTAAAATCACATACCAGCTCAACCTTAGGACCAAGACCTTCCAGTATTTTATGCGCCTCTTCAGCTTTTTTCTGTAAAAAAGAACCAGAGTTCATTCCTTAATTACGTCTGCAAAAAGTACATTTGACAATAAATAATATATGTGGGTTATACACACAGAAATATAATATTCATGAGACATTTTAGTGGCTACAGGATAAACAAAAGCTTCAATTACCAAAGTATCTAAATGTGACTATGCATTTCGATTTCCCAATTAAGTTACTGATCAAGGGTGTGATGCGATTCAGGAAAACCATGAACTCAAAATAAACTTTGACAATAAGCTGAATAAGGAAAAGGTGATGCTTGTTTAGATGCATTTAATTTGCTCTTGAATTTTTAAATCGATCAACATGTAAAGTGAGCAGCTGCACCTGCCTGAAAGGAGAGATACAAGAAAAAATTAAATAAAAAAAACAGAAGAATGTTCCCACTGCAGCATAATTAATGAGGCTGGCAACAACAGTATTCCTGGATCAGTGCAGACCGTCTGCTTATTCAAGATCATCAGAATGATACTGATTAACTCTTGATTTTTTTCCCCTTTTCATAAGCTTACATCTACAGACTGAGACAAACAAGCACAGCTGCCAGAAGAAATGTTGTGCACAGTGCTGGAGCAGCTTTACGAACTAAAGGGTTAATGGCTGACTGAGGAGGAGGGCGTGTCTCAGCACTCTCCTACCACAACATAGGTCACTGTAGTTCATGTTTGTCAGACTATGTAAAAATGCGCACACTCACTTCCCTATTGTTAGCTGAAATACAGATAATGAGGCCCGCATCTGCCCTTGACTGTTTTTGGGTTTGTTTTTTAAATTGGGAAATATCTGAGAAAATTACACTGCAGTACAAACATGATTCATTTTTAACACTACTGCCTACAAAACATCAATAATACAAAAACCCTAGGACATTCCAACAGAAGACTCGCTTGAATATAATTTCTGAACATTAAAACATCACTATGACAAATGGCGTTTTTTGTCAGGGTTGGGGATACTGGTGCAGTGCTGATCCATGAGCAATCACAAACATTCAGGCCATATCTTGTCATGTACTGTACACCGCTATTTTATTGAAAAATAGCGCCAAGACGTTCTGCTAACTCCGTGACAAAAATATTGCATATTCTATAGCAGCTCCACCATAGCCTCTCTGATTTGCCAGCAGACAACTTAAATGTTTTGTTTACATCAGCAGTAACTTAAAGGGAACCTCCAGAATTTTTAAACCTGGGCCCGATTTCTACAAATTTTTGGGGTCTAAATGACAAATATTTACCAAGAGTTTTGGAATTGGTATCAGCAAACGGGCTGCAAGTAATCTCTTGGTGCAATTGTGCCAGTGAAAAATCCAATTGCTAAAAGTGCTCGGTTTGTTATTCTAAGTGTCTGACAACAGTATGGGAAGGATCCCTACAGAGACAGACCATTTTATTTTAAAAGAGTAAGACACTTATTGTTTAACCAAAAACTTAAAGTCTCGCTCAAGGGGAAGTCTCACGAGAGGTTGAGTTGTTGGAGAGAAGAGTTTACATAGAGGAACAGATAGCAAGAATTTATTACCAAAGTCATGGCTGAATAACTATCTGATTTTAACGACGGCATTTGAATTCCTATTTATTTCAGCCAGAGTATACAAATCTTCCGGCAAGAGCAAGATCTTTCCTTGAGAGAGACTTCTGTGTCTGACTAAACAAAAAGGATCTTACTCTTTAGTAATAAGGTCGGTCTCTGTAGGGATCCTTTTCATAATGTTGTCAAGGAAATAAACAGCCTGAGCCTGTCAATGGCAAAAAACAAGCACTTTTAGTGGACAGACTTTTCACAGATGCTATTGTCCCAAAGGATTACATGCAGCCATTGCAGCCCATAGATGTCAGCGGAGGCAATAAATTCCAAAACGTTTGGTAACAGTCATTTAGACCCCAAAATTGTAAAAATAAATAAATAAAATAAACAAATAGGGCCCGGGTTTAAAAATACTAATTTCCCTTTAAGGCAGCTCAGATATGACTGAAAGCGATCAGTAAACAGTAAAATAGGGCAGATATTTTAAAGTATGAACAGAGTGAAACTAAACTCCAAACCACAAAGATTCAGTTAGAGGCTACAGAAAGTACTGAAAGCTAAACACACACAGATTTAAAAGACATATGTTCAGTCATCAGTTTAGCTCAAAATGGCTTGGTCTGAGTGAGGAGACTGCCACTGGTTAGGCGTGGTCGCCATGGTTATCCCCTGCTGTGAGGACGCAGCGGTGTTCTCAGCTTGGCACGACTCAACCCAGGCCAGTGGAAAAACATAAGAAATGTCTTCCAGCTTTGAGGATGCACGGAGACCATAGATAAAATAGCTGCAATTGTTTCGAACACAAACAAAATGACAGAACTAATGCTTGTTGTCAGTGTGTCTTGGTTTTTGCAGCAGATGACTAACCCTGTTCTCATCGTAGATGATCTGGACTATGCTGCGGTGCTTGTGCTCCACTGGGGGAGGGGTCACTGGCTTTTCTGGCTCCACTGGCTTTGCTGCTTCCTCCTCAAGTTGTTGCTAAGAGACAACACCAACACAAAAAATGTTGACCAATAGCACACAAGCAAGAAAACAAAAAAAAATAGCACACAAAATACACACAGGAAAATATGGGGGGGCTCCTTTCTTCCATACGTGACCCAATTCAACCTTTTGTAGGGTTTCATCTGTATTCGTTTTCATATGAAATTCAAAATGGTGGAAAACACAGACACATGTACACTTTGTTGATCTGATGTCAGCTTCTGATATCTGAGCCCATGCAGGCATTATCAGATTATTCTACAGGCTTGTTCGAGCATAATATTTTTTTTTTTTTTAAACAGAACTGACGTTTTCTGCCATTGAGGCCAATGTTGATGCTGACAGACGAGCGGACCAGCTAAGTGTTTGGTAGGTCAATGTTTACAAGTTAAAGGTTATGTAAACTACCAGGTTACGGAGACGACATGAGTTCCTGAAATACCTAAAATAAACAAATAAATCCCTGAAAAAGCAGACTGAAAAACTCAGATATATTCTTTCCATCTACAGATCAGCTTGCATTCCTTTCTAATGAGATGGAATTCCAAATAAGATGGCAGGAGAAAGAACGGCCACAAACTAGATCAAAAACGAGTTAATCAAGATGGGAAGATGTGTTGATGAAAAGAATTAGCCTGTAGCTCTAGAGAATCCATTGTTGAGAGCACTTTATTGGGAAAAGACACAGTTAGATTATAGGACAAAGCTTATTAAGCCATGGATTTGTAAAAGCATCTTGCTTTCAAACACTGCTGATGCAGACTAAGTGCAACCTAGAGCTCTGTGTGCTGAGAAGACAAGCTAGCCTGCAGGGCTTAGCAGAAGCCTCTTCACCAACACTGGGTAGTGCCTGTTAACATTAACACCTGGGAAAGAGAACACCAAGGCTGCGGTCAAATTGTCCTTTTTATTTGCTTAGAGAATGGTTCCTAACTGAGTGAAATGACCCAGAAGTATCTAAGTGGCCACCATGATAAGACCTGGTCGAGTTCTCTAAATGCTAAGGAAATGTGCTTCAATGTTTCTTTTATTATCACCTTTAGCATAATAAAGGACCGTCCTCTACCAAAGGAAAGGAGATAATGCCATCGCATAATTCTTTACAACATTTAAAGCGACATCGGCAGACCCATGTTAATAACATCTGCTGTTGCATTATTATGTAAAATAATGTAAGGGCACATCTACTCCTTCCTTCCTGACACTATGGACCCCCTACAGTTCGCATACAGACAAAACGGGTCCACAGATGACGCCATTGCCTTGGAAACACACTCTGCCTTCTCCCACCTGGAAAAAAGGAATACATATGTGAGGATGCTGTTCATCGATTACAGCTCAGCATTCAACACCATTATTCCCTCAAAGCTCGTCTCCAAGCTGAGTGACCGGGGGTGGATACCTCCATCCGCCTTCCTGACGGGCAGGCCCCAGGTGGTGAGAATCAGTAACTACACCTCATCCTCACAGACTCTCCACACAGGTGCCCTGCAGGGCTGCTTGCTCAGCCCTCTCCTGTATGCCCTGTTCACACACGACTGTGTAGCAAAACACAGCTCCAATGTCATCCTCAAGTTTGCAGACGACACTTCCATCCTGGGCCTCATCACGAACAACGATGAGACTGCCTACAGAGAGGTCAAGGCACTAACCACCTGGTGCCAGGACAACAACCACTCTCTTAATGTCGGGAAAACAAAACAAATGATCGTGGACTACAGGAAACAGCAAGGAGACACCCCCAAACCTATTCACACGCATGCACCTCCAGACTCAAAAACATTTCCCCCCCCCTCAACCCATCAGCCTGGGGAACTGAACGCTCCGTGCTAAACGGTCACTACACAACATGCTCCATTCACCCGTGCAATACACTTAACATTTTAAGCGTAACTCACTGTCACTTTACATGTAAACACTGATCATCTTACACGTTGACTTACTGTTTACTATTGCCCTCAATGCCCTTCTCACTTCTTCGATATCCTGCATTTTACATTTTGATTTATATATTTAGCATCTTTATATTTTATATCTAGTATCTCTATATTTTGCCTTTTATATTTCGTACTTGACTGCAATTTTAGCATTTTGTATCTTAGTTAACTTTGACCTTTTGTTGCTTATTGCTGAGCTGCCTGACAGGAAGTCATTTTGTTGACATTTTGTTGACTCTTCGACCGCAGCCCAAGTTTCTAAACAAGAGAAAGATGTACAATCTAGATTTTGCCAATGTTATAAATAAAGTGGATTGGAATGACAATAATTACAATATTGTATTAATATTTCTACTCAAATTGTAGCTGGATTAAACAGTCACTAAATAAACTATTCAAATCACAACAGACACCTGGATATGGCAAAGGAAGTAAAATCGGTTGAGGCTTACTCCTCGTCACGTCAGTCGCTCATGGGTTTTTGCTTAATTAAAATAGCAAGTGGAATCGTCAATCATGCCAAGTTAACATCCATTGTGTTTGATGCACCTTCAGAGACAAAAGGTCTTACTAGGTAACCAACCTGCTTTTTCTTCAGCTTGAATATCTGCTGCTCCACTTTAGCAATCTCTCTGTCCACACGGTCCATACTCTGGATCAGCTCCTCCTTGGACAGTTTGGAAGGAGAAGCATCCTGCTCTTCCCCCATGTGTAGTGTGTGTCCTCCTGTGGCCTCCACTTTGACAGTGAACTGAGACTCCTGGCAAAAAAAAAAGGTTCATTGAGCTTGCAAAAACAACTACAGCACAAGATTTGAACAAAGCTGAAGGATTCCATTCAGTCCGCCTAACCAGTGAGGGCTTGTCAGAAAGGGTCCTACATTTTGGTGGGGACTGTATCTATTTCCAAATAGTATAAACAAACACATGCTGACATAATAATAAATCACAGACAGAAGTCAGACGTTCTTTCTCATTATGAGCAGGGGGCTATGAAGTGTTGTAAACTAGGGATGACACGGTGAGGACATTTTCCCACGGTTAATAAACTCGTGACAACCGTGTTATCAATTAAACTGGACGATTTACAAGAAAAGATATTCGCCTATGACGCTCAATATCTGCAGAGCGCTTACTTTGATCTTTAACGTTAAATCCACTGACCATTGTCTCGTTGGTCAACTCTCCTTACTCTCATCACATGAGAAGTGAAATCTGACTCCTGTTACTCCGTTGCATGGAGAAGACACCTTCAGTTAATAACTGTAGCATCTGACTAAGTATTTATAACATGCTTAGTATTTTACAAATTAAAGTTTTTGTATTTGATGAACATGGGCGTTGATATGCAAAAATGAACTAAATTGGTTTTATTTATATTTCTAAAAGCAAAGTGATGGTGGAAGGGAAGGGCTAGTAATCAGCGTGTAATCGGTGAATGCCTGAACACCGACTACAAGCCTACTGTAATCCAAGATGTAGTTCAACAGTGCTATAAAAAGTGCCGCCTGACTAACTCTGTTTGTCACCTTATGGACAAAAACACAACTGAGACCAAATGTGGCTACTTTGGCATGTGCAAAAGTAGGTGAAGAGGAGCAGGGCCCACCTTTTTGACCTCCACACTGGCTCTTAGGCTGTCCTGTACTGTATGGGTTAAGGGCAAAACAATACCCCCAGAAGTGGGAGGGGTGCGGGTGATGTGGGCTTCGGCAACAGTCTCCATGCGAGGGCGTTTTGCCTCCAAGGCCTCATGCTCAGGCTGGGCCGTGATGGAGTGAAACTGCTGTTCGTAACCATGGCGTCTCTCTGGAGGCCTGTAGAACAGAAGTAAACAGGAAATTTTCAGACATATCAAAAGCTACATCCGGCTGTCTAGATCTTTCCCAAACCTTGATCTGGGGACAGCATCCCTGAGGGAGTCCACAAGGAAAAACAACTCAACAGCACTGACCCTAATATTAAAGAATTTAAGCACCCCACATCTGCATGGCACGTATGACGATGCATTTATCATCTGTCAGATATTTAGGCAGCAGGCTGGATGTTTGAAGCGAAGCCTTACCGTTCAGTTCCAGGGTGGAATTCAGACAGTAACGATGGTCTTCTCCGACCCTGTGGATCTTGCATGTGAGTCCGATAGTCTGGGATGGTGAAATCCTAAAAGGCAAGAAGTACACACCACAAACAACTTTATAAAGCGATCTGATCAAGGTCACGGCTGTACGAAAGGTGACCTTGTGAAGGTCATAAGTTCCTGCAAACCTACAACTATAACAGAGCACTCCACAGATGGAGCACCCAAATCACGCTTACAGAGAGGCAAAGTCCTGTCTATACCGGATGACACATCCATCTGATGCAACAGATAGGCTCCAGATTTAAATCAATACAGCTGTCGACACTGGCTGCTTCATTCACGCTGTACACACCATCTGACTGTGACCTGAAGCTTCACCTAATTTTTGTCTTTTTGTCTCTCAACTTAAACAAGTAACCTGTAGGTGCCGGTAAAAACTGTCTGAGGGGTGTCTTGGTGGCCTAGGGATTTATGGCACTGACGATTTAATTGCATTGTCCCCAGTTCGGGTTCAGCAGGGGTCCTTTGTTGCATGTCACCCCCCCCCACCAACCTCATTTCCTCTAAGCTCTCTGCTACTGTACTCAATCTAATAAAAAGGCAAATTTCCAAATGAACTCAGTGGGCATGTTGACCACTCAGCAGCTGCAGCTCCGAGTATAACACAGACACAGTGTCAGCATTTGGAGGTCTAATTGCTAAATATTAAAAACTAATTATTAACTGTGCATATCCCCCTCTGTTAAAATAGCTAGGTTCACACAGGAGGCGATGCCCACATAGCTTAGAATGGATTTTGTTGATGTCAAGAATACTGATTTTTTAATACTCCAGAGCTTTTATCAAAAAGCTTTTGGGTAAAGAACACATGAATGTTATCAGCAAAGTGTGACCTCCAGACAAACCTGAACAAGCAAATGCAGTTACAGGAAACATTTCCAAACTCCAGTCCCCACCGCCCAGATTTAAGCAAACAATCCAAATGCCCAGAAATGTGCCGCTGACCGTTTTCTGTGAAAGTAAGCTTCTAAGAAGCATGTTATCCAACAAACATTATCCAATATTCACAACAGTCGAATGAACATGCAACTGGAAACTGAGCTGCAATTAAATGCTATACAAACTTTATAGAGCTGCATAAATATGACTGAACTGAATATCACAAGTGTTCCGTATTGAGACCATGATTATCATGATTATATATTCATCCTCATTACATTTTACTTTGACACATACATAAACCTGTAAACGTGCCTCGATTGTACACATTTTAACAGTAAAATGCCTTTTTTTTTTAAACATGAAGTTAGTTTCTTATTAAAGTTAAAATATTAGTAAAACCAGATTCAATAAAAAACATTAAGACTAATTATAATGCCACCACAGCAACTAAGTTGTAGAAAACGCAGTAGCAGCTGCAGCTGGGTTTGGGCAACGGAGAACCCTTAGGATAAAGTCACAAAGAAAATGGCGACCTAGACGGCGCCACCACCTCAGACTCATTTTCTGCGTGAAGCTACAGATCACTCACGAAGAGGTCAACGGAAACACATTACCTATTCAGATTAACCATCACAGGCTTAGGGTGCAGCTCTATTTAGCAAATATCTGTGAACTTCTGCCAGGACTGCCCTACAACATGTTACCCCCCACAAATTTTAATTGTTCACTTAATTGTACTTCACTGCAACCAAACTCTTCATCCAGGCAACAATCATCAGTGATGCTCCACGTGGACCTTAATTTAAAGTCCAAACCCACTACTGTTCTTTCTTTTACCATTACCCCAAATAACAGTTAAGAGAAAAAAGTACAGTACAACAGCATGCAGCTCTGACTGTAAATGGAAAAAAATATATAGCAAATAGGCTACTCTCAAAAATAAAACATATCCTTTAAAGTTTAATGACATAAAAAACACCTTAAATTTAACCAGCCAAGAAACGTGCTGAGTCCAACCCAAGTCCAATACTTTTATTAGAACATCAGACTCAGTCTGGCTTCAATCGTCCGCCAAGATGGATTCCTACAACCCATCCAACCACAACAACGCATTACCTTTAATTAAAGCCCAGTGATGGTTAGGAGACCACAGTAAAATTTAGTAAACTTACTGCAAAATGTAACCATTTCATTGTATTAGTAAAAGTGTTTCTTGTATAGTACCACTACAGTTTTAACTAACCACACCAAAGCTAAAAAATCAAAATAGTTAAATAGTTTTGATTGCTTATATCTTCAAGTCAAACCCGCCACAAAACTTTAGATTTCAGAATCCGTGACTGCTGTAAAGAGGTCACATACAACAACACAGAAAAAAGGTTTTACCTGTTGGTGGCGCGTGCCGGTGAATGTGTACTGGACAGAATGGGGTGGGTATCGGCTCTGCTCGCTGCTGAAGCTCCCCTGGCTGGGGGGGTAGCCCGAGCTACTGGACATCTTGGCTCAGTGCTAGCGGGCTGCTGCTGCTTCACGGATCAGAGATTTTAGCTAGACCATGTTCGGAGACACGAACCACCTGCACCAAGATGAGAACAAGTCACATTTTAGACATTAAGATGACTATATCAAAGCCCCTTAAATGGGGCGTGGCGGGGTGGGGGGGCAGTCCACCACTCTGTGCTCCCATGCAGTTGAGTGTAGGCCTAAATCACTGCCCTGCTGATATCGCCTCTTGTTGCCAGAATTAAATCCAAAATACACCACTCTAAGCTCTTGCATTACCTTGCACGTGGTGTTCATATAAGTCAAGGCTTTTACAACAAAAGTGCAAAGATGATCTTGGAACTTGGAATAAAAACTTCCTGTACTATACTGTGCAGCTGCAGCTCTGGTAAACAACCAAAACAGTATTTCTGTAGGAAGGAAGGAAGGAACCGGTGCCTGTTCTTCTGAGTTAACTTAATTTGATAGTTGATAATTTGTTATAAGCATGAACTTGTTTTTTTTTTTTTAAGATATAGTCTATAATGCATGTGGAGCTGCTGTCTAATTAGAAAGCGCAAACCTGCAAACGCAGAATAATCCAGATTGTAAGAAACTTTTTATATTCCCTCCTTCCATCAAATATTTAGATCTTCCCCAACCTTAACAGAGTAGTTTCAGTTGCCTAAACTTAATCAGGCCTTAAATCAAGCTAAAATAGCCACAAGTGGTTATTGTTGGACACGTAACTTGTTGACAATGAATTTTGCTGAAGGAAGTTAGCATGTTGCAGATATGTTGGATATAAACATTATACAGTGTTATGCAGTGTGCATTATTCACAATGTCTGCATAAAAATTAAATTCTTGTGAAAAAAAGATTATGCTTCTCAAAAGGGTTGTAGAATCACCAACCATTAGTATTTAAAACTAAAGATACAGGTTTAGTAAAATAATTCTAACGATTTATTTTTACAATGGAGTGAAATGCTTGTGTGATTTGAAAAGAAAATACAATTAAATCAAATTTAAACAATAAAAAAACAACCAATGTACATGTAATCTGAATATATGTACTTACATGCTATACATAAAAACATTCAAAGAAAGTTAGTTTAATCGTAACAAAACTAAATTACAGGGGGAAAAGTGTGTGTGTGTATATATATATATAAAAATTGTATTCTAATTCTGAACACATTTTACACATGAAAGATGACAGCAAATGATTTAAATGAGACAGAATAATATTATTACTGATTGTCATGCAATTCCATCTCTTGCACATACAATCTGTTGTTTATTAAAAGGGATTGGTAGGGTGTGTCATTTCATAGTTGGAATATTTTTTGCATAGGAGAAATTCCACAGATCTTAATTAGCTTCTGCTGTGCAGCTGTGGTGAAAAGGTGCCGTCTCTAAACCATACATGTCATGCCAACCAACCACGTGAGCAGTGACCATGGATTCAACTTTCCACTCACAACACCAGTACTTCAGAATAACATCCCATTGGTATCTAATATAACTGTATCCAAGATTAACAAAACAATCTTCCACTTGAATTTAAACAAACATCAGCAGTCAGTAGTATTTTAGTCACTTAATATCATGTTAGCCTGAATCAGCTAAGCAATGTGCAAAGAACCGGACCCAGGACAGAGCCAAAAAGCTAGAACACTTTTGATGAATGTCTGCTCACTAAATAAATTATATAATAATAAGATTTTACATTTGGTAAGATTATTTATGGGTTTAAAAAAACCATTTTCTGCATGTTGGATTAGAACAAACACATCACTGGATTTTTTTTTTTTGGCTCTTTGTCATTCTTCACAGGGATCCACCTGCTCTATCATTTTATTCCACATATGCAGGATTTACAGCTTGACCACCATGCCAAGACATTATGATGCTATCTTCAGGGTTAGAAAAACTACAACCATAACCAGAATGGAAAGCTGTTATTTTATTTTTTCAATCCGCAGGCCACAGAGTTCTGCGAGTCCCAGAATTCATGATCGACTTTCAGTTTCAGAAATTATACCAAAAATATCATCAGTGTCTCGACAATGTGACTAACCCGCCGCAATCACTGTAGCTGGTAGATTTTGTGTTTATATTTACCCTTTTCCTATTTAAAATGACTTAACTATATCTTTGTAAGCCATAACAGCAGTAACAATTGTTCTCTTTCAAACCTCACTCGGTATCTCACCATGGGAAGCGGCTCCTGGCTTGACCAATCATGGAAGCTCCAATATCATATATAATAAGTTGCACAGGTCAGCCCGCCCCCCCTTATAAATGCTTATGGCACCCCACACAGCATTCTCACTTTCTTCCCCGTGAAGATCATGCAAGCCCATCAGCTGTACTGACATCCGGATTTTCACTAAACTGTTCTCCGACGCAGACATCAAGGTAGTCACCGAACAAGTATAGCTGGTGTCAGTATTCTTTTCATTAAGAAAATTTTTTTTATTGTTGGTTTGGGTGGGCGTTATCGATTTGTGGGGATTTCCACTGGATTCTGACCACTTATGGGACAAGCTAACACATCGAGGTGAGCTGCATTTCTCTTATTGCTGCTAGTTATTGCTGCTAGTGCTAGCTATGGCTACCACTGCATCAACTAAGGGGACTGCTGATGGACCCACCTGCCTAACCATGTCAGGCAGAGATCCCCCTATCCCCGGTGCATTGCGTGTATGGGGGGCATGCCGAGGCATTGCTTGTGGACTCACCAAGTCTTGTGATCACTGCTGTGCCATGCAGGTGAGGATTCTGGAGCATCATATGCAAGTGTCAGAGGCCTCAAAAACTGATCCTTGCATTTCTCACACTGCGACGAAGCCCAGGGACAAGCCGGCTGTAGCTAGCACTTGCTGGTGGGATACGGTGGAGGACGCCGAGGTAGAATTTCCCCCTCTGTTCAGCCAGCTCCTCGAATCAGAGGACAAGCATGGTGGCGGAGGAGGAGGACGATGATATTAACTTGGATGTCCTGCTTTTGTGCAAAAGGTGAGGGAGTCTTCTTATAGCTGCCCCTCTCTGGAGCTGCTTGCTTTTCACCAGCCGCCTTTTGCAGGGGGGAGCGTGAGGCGGCTTCGTTCACCCTGTCCTGTAAGAGTTTTGCGCAGCTATTGGGACAGGACTAAGGGGTTTAGGAAAAGTAACCAGCTTTTTGTGTCTTGGGCCCCTTCTCACAGAAGGAGGGCTCTGACTCGCCAGCACCTGTCACACTGGGTAGTGGAGTTTATAATTTTGGCTTATGAGTCGTGGACTGCAGCCCCCCTGTGAGCCTGTGGGCTCATTCTACCGGGGCATGGCCACCTCGTGTGCCCTGTTCAGGGGCATTTCTGTGAGTGACATACAGCATGTGCTGCTGTTAGTTGGGCATCCCCACACACATTTATTCAGTTCTATCACCTGGACGTGACAGCGCCTTCACTGGCGCACTCAGTCCTTAGTGTGTGTTCGTGTTACTAGCCCATAGGGAGGACGTGCGTGTTCACCCTTTCGGGTGGAGGTGTTGCAGTCTTCAGGGCATGCATTTTGGGAGTGGGCCACATCTCCCATAGTGAGACACCAAGCGAGGTATGAAAGAGCACTTTTGGTTACCAAGATAACCCCAGTTCTCTGAAAACCAAATGAGGTATCTCACAACATTGCCCTGCTTATGTATGTGGAAAAAATATGTTGGAGAATGCCGTGTGGGGCGCCACAAGCATTTGTAAGTGGGAAAAGGCTGGCCCGTGCAACCTAAGATGATTGGTGTGTCTCCTTACAGCCATGGTAATATTGGAGCCATGATTGGTCACACCAGAATGCACTTCCCATAGTGAGATACCTCACTCGGTTTTCAGAGAACCGGGGTTACGCTGGTAACCAAACGTTTTATGTCCATTCTTCTACACAAAGCCAACGCCAGACAGGTCATAAATCTGGTTCTTAAATGTGTATAGGTCTCATTTTCAGCAGCGACTTTTGACTTTGAGGCAAACTAAGTGAGAACAAATCAGCCCAAAGCAAATTGTCAAATTTGAGAGGCAGAAATACATGTCAAAATGTGAAGAGCAAATGAAATGGGAAAAGCTCTGAAAGAGAACCCAATCAGCACTGCAGCTGCATCCAGATATTACAACCACCTTTTAGGCTTTAGTTTTACTGCTCTGCTTTTCTAAAGTTGATTTTATTTGCTCCTACATAGTCTTCTTTAACCTGAGCTGAGACACCAAAAGAAATAATTGGCAAATCCACTGCAATTGATAACATTGCTGAATGACAAAATCCATGCTTAAAAACTGAGAACATACATTGTACTGTGAGGTGACGCCCAAATATTCACCAGTAAGGCCAACATTGAATGAAACAGGAAACAAAAATTGTTGCACTGATGATGCTAGGGAGGATTTAGTCAGCTTTCAAGTGAGGCCTTGCTCATTTGCCAGTTTTGTTCCTCTGTACTCACAACGAAACAAAAAGAAGAGGAGAAAAAAAGACCCTCTGGGTTCAAGCCTGTGTCACAGCACCCTCCCTGTTTCGCAAAACATTAAATCCCTCAATCATTTTTATTACTCAAAGCAACTGCATACGCATGATGATATTAATGCTTGCTTCAGATCAGCTGTTGCAGCCCATAACCTGTTTCTCAGTGTTTGTCCCTGTTTTTGTAATAACATGCAACGAAATCCATGATGGGTGATGATTTTTCAAAATACAGTTTAAGCTGTATCCCTGTCTCATCTGTTTTAACGTTCGTTCATGGGTGTTCCCCTTCCACTGTCGTTTCCATTTTAGCAGAGTTTTATTGTGTCTTCCAACGAGTATTTTAACAGTAGAGGCATGCAGTTTCAGGCTATAAAAAATGACAATGCTTCGGTCAGCTTTCGACGTTTCATGGTGAAGTTCGTGGTTAATTTTAGAAAGCAACAATTCATACAATATCCTATCTTGATTTCCATGCAAAGCCAGCAGCCATGGTGAACTTCGAGGCCTCATACACAGTCGATCAGTGAGGAAAAACTACTGGTTTGTGTTGTTATTGTTGTCTTTTAACACCGTACTGTCACATAAACCCAATTGGATTTGTAGCTTATCTTTGGGGATAGGTCAATTTCCACAACAGAGTCTTTCCGGAAATGCACCACGAACATGCACAATAATAAAAGTCAACTTCAAAGCGTATGCTACTATAGCACACCATTGTGCTAAGACGACGTTTAAGATGTTGTTGTTGTTGTTGTCGCTAGCTAGCTAACTTAGCCTGTATTTCACCTTTGAATTCCCAACCACGTCGCCATCTTGCAAGGCAGATTTTCAGCCTAGACCGGGGCGCTGAAATAGCGTGCTAATTAAACATGTTGCTTTGCTGCATATTAGCCACTTGCACTCACCTCATATTTAGAAAATGTACCGATGGCAGAGAAAGGTATCCCTGGGCAGAATTATGGGTCAAATGTTGATTGTAAATCCGCGAGTTATGAGCTGTGGACGACTGGGCAGACTGAAGGCTGCGCCGCATTTGTCGGTCGATGTCCTGACAGGGTAAAATAAATTGTCCCTACTTGGTTGAATCCACAGGGTACTGGCATTCCTCAGCAAATGTGCATACACAAAGAAAACTATAAGCTGCAGATTTAGAAAGTACGTTGACTGTTGTGTCGGTCTTCTGATAAATATTTAAAATGTTCAATTTGGATTTGTATATACCTGTAAGGATAATGCAGTGTCCCCGCTAAATCTTCCCCTCAAACATGGTAATGTTTGTAACATTCACTTTTCAAAAACACACATTTCGTGTGATTTCGGTTGATGTTCCAGGTCCTCTTTATTCAAATACGCCAGAAATGTATTCTATATGACAATCATTTATTTGTTCTTCCAGTACAATTATTAAACTCAAATGAACTGAGCAAGCAGCAGTGACTCAAATTTAGTAAAACACACTACGGTGTGGCTGAAAGTAGGCAGCTATTGCTTTGTCGGATTTAGTTATGATACTTATTGCATTCTTTAAATAATGGATAATGTTAGATACATCGGACAGACTGCTACTGTGTTTTTGTTTACAGGTGGAACTTTTGTCAGGTCAGACTTTTGTCTTTACACGGATTGTATACGGTACCGGTCAAAATAATGAATGTTTACCTGCTTGCCTTCGTCGTTTTAACCTATTTGGTTTGGATAAAATGCATTTACTATCGACATCGGCGAACTTTGGCGGCGTCACTGAACCACGTCATGAACATTTTATCACGCAGAGGAACAACCGGCGCTGACGCCAGGGCTTTGTTTGTTACTGCGCATCCGGATGATGAATGTATGTTCTTCGCGCCAACCATTATACGACTCGTTGAATTAAATGCCAGCGTTCATTTGCTGTGTTTATCTGCAGGTACGGTGACAGCGCACTATTGTTTGCATGAAGAACGTCAATAAGTCAACGTGAAGTTATAGAGAAAGAATTATTTAGTTGCATGTATTACTCGTGTGTGTGTAAACAAAAACAGTTAGCAAAACATAAAACTCATGTCAATCATTGAGCACATCACATACATAATGTGTATAGTTACGTTGTTTGTGTTTCCATTGTCAGTCTCAGGTTTAAAGGCGATTTAAATCCGTTTCTTTTTTAAAGTCATACTATGTTGTGTCCACATAATACACGACCCCTGATCAGGATTCAGGAAGTTGTTTGCTCGTAGTTTACTTGTAACTATTGTAGGAGTCAAGAAAGCCAGCCTTGCTTTTTCCAGTGACGTTTGGAAGAATTTCACGAGGCCGAGAGTTGTCGATTTTTAGGTAAAATGTGAAAATCAAAGAAAGCAGGATAAAGCCACACATTCTAAATATGAAAATCACAGACATTTGACCTACAGGGTGCAGGTAACAGGATCTAGGTTTTCTAAGAATTGCTTAACAATGTTGGTGTCCATCATCTTAAAAAAGAAACAAAGTAGACAAGGACTTCTTGGATGACCTAAAGGCGCTCTCACTTAATGATAAATGATAAGCTCATGTTGGTGTAGCGTTGTATTTCATTTAGATCAAATTTAACTGATGTTAGATGACCATTATTACATAGCTAAAGAAAATATATTTCAGAGTCATTGAGAATGTTTGAAATTGCACCTGACAGAATGTAGACTTGCATTTAGATTTTCCTTTCATTACGGTACATCTAAAGTCTAATTTCTTCTCCAAATATGAAACAGGAAACTACTACAATCAAGGTACGCTGCGTAAGCAAGAACTTCTCAACAGCTGTGCCATGTTGGGGATACCAGACTCCAGAATCACCATAATAGACCATAAGTAAGCAGCCATCTGCACCAAACACACAATATACCGTACATTTTTCAGTTGTGTGCCTTTTAATGGTGAAAGCACTGAGTTTGTGTTGACTTGTAAGAATGTGCACTGTTGGATATTCAGATTTGGGTGTTAAACATGTTTGTACTGTACATGTCATTAATCAATTAAATGAGAAAATAATCGGCAGATTAATCAATAATGAAAATAATTGTGTGTTACAGCCTTTGTCACAGGTGAAATAAATGTGTAGTCCTCAGAGGCAGTGATAGGTCAGCCCTGTGGGACACAGAGCCCCCTAAAAACGTATTGAAATTTCAATCTGACTGAATCTACCTGTCCATCTATCTATCTACAGTTTTTATCTACATTTATGTATCCATCTCTAAAAAGTGTTGTGAAGCAAGCTTTGAAATTGTAATTAAATTAGTGTTGTTTGTTTATTTAACAATTTAGTAAAAGGAAAAAAAGTTGGCCTTAGTGGAACTATGTTATTTCATGTTGCTTATAACGTTTGCAACTGAGCTGTTTGTATGGTCTGAGCAGTCCCAATGGATTAGTCAATGTTAACGGTCCCTAAGGGGAAATTGGGTACATGACTACAGGGCTGGTGTGTTTTGGGACATAATTACCTAATTCATTAAATTACATGGTGTTCCTCTTCACTTCTAAATTAAGCTGCTTTATATTTTGGTGCTACTCAAATACGGTCTCTCATTCATGAGAAGGCAGGTAGCTCAAATACACGCCTCAGACTTGCATGGTCATTTCACCGTTTCATAGCGTTTCTTGTATTTGAAAACATTTGAGCATATCTGCTTCTCCGAGGATGAAATGAAGGGTTCCCCTCTCTGTCAGTGGTTCCCCAACACTTTTCTTGTGGAGCTCTGTGGGATAATTAGTGGTAAGAAAGTAGTAAGTTGCACCTTCCGGCTTTGTTGCAGAAACATGATGGCTCAGGAAAAATCCAGGCTTTTGTTTGCTAGCTCTCATTCATCATAGAGTACTATAGACGTTTTGCCAGCAAATGAAAATGCATCACTTTGCTGAATAAAATGTTTGCATTTATGTCACCATGGAAAGCCATAAATGATGTATAGAAACAGCTATAGCTATTTCAGTGTGGCTTTAAATGCCTCCAGATTTAAACAGACTCATAAGCATTGTCGTTGTTTCAGTTTTCTCTCATACTTGTCTTGTTTTGTTGTTGATGCAGCTGTAAGACCTTCAGTCTCCCATGTCTGGCTATTGGCAAGGTCAAGTTTCATAGAAAGTAGTGGTAAAAGGTGATGTTGAAAAGTGGGATTGTTTTCCCCCCCTGTGGATCAACGCTGCAGCTTCCCTTGAAAATGTTTTGTGTTTCTAAGAACCTCCGAGCTGCCTACATGTGAGTCTCTACATGTTGGCTCACCAGGAGAGCTGTATGAACTCTGGCGCTAACCTGGAACTTGCAGTAATAAGCTGGCAGCCTGCCCAGGTTGTCTGCCCTAGAGAACATTGTTGGTGTGACTTTGCCATTTTATCATCTTGTGCACACAGAATATAGCTGAACTTTGATCTTAGTGCTGTCTGCGCTTCTGCTGAACTGGAGTGTAGCCCGGTTTCTCTTTCTGTGTATTCTGTTGTTTGCCCAAAACACACAACTAATCAGCACTTTGAGTCTCTCTCTGTCTCTGTCTCTCTCTCTCTCTCTCTCTCTCCCCAACCCCTCCTCCTCCTCTTGTCCATGTCTGCTGAAGCCAACTGCCAAGGACTGTGGGATACATTTTGGCAGTGCTCTGAGTGCTGCTAATGTAGGTCATTCCAAACTGTTTTTCTCTTTGTGTGTCTGTACATGGCTAGCCACACTTTGGCTTTGCTCTTAACCTTCTCTGCCCAAGAATGTGCAGATGTACATCCTTTACTTGACCTCTCCCTGTTTTTCTTACTGGTCATTTTTATTGTGCACAAAGAAAGAAAAAGGTGGAGTGCAAAAGGATTTTTTATTTTTTCATTTCATCTCAAAAAGAAACTAAAACATTTGAATAGAATAGTTTTAATGGTCAGTTTTTGTTCAAATTGAACTGTCTTGCTTTATACTCTCAGGACAAAATATAAGAAAATGTCCACGAAAGCACCAAAATGAAACATCCAGTCACTATCTACTCCGAAATGGAGTTCACAGTAAACTAAAAACTGAGCAGGTGATTTCATATGCAGCTCCATATCAGTCTTCAGTGATCTTAACAGGACCAGGCCATGCCATGTATTGTAGCACTGTAACTTTTCAGTATTGTTGTATTGTACATCATAGTCCAATAATTGCAAAGTTCAATTTCATACCATATTATTTCCTATATTTTCTCACTGACAGCTGCTTTGGTTGTATTAACCTACCAAGCTGTTGTCAATGATGAGATGACAAATTGTAGAGAATATGGATGGACATGGATCTGCGTAGTAAGTCTTCTGCTGTTTTTGCAGCTGTGAAACAATGGTCCTGTACCCTTCAGTGGTTTGGGAAATGACTGCTGACAGAGACTAAATCACTGCTTGTTTGGTTTTTCCTACAAACGCATGCAGAATTTAGATGGATATCTGGTTATCATGGCACCTGTCAGTGGGGGGCAAGTGAACATTTTGTCCTCCAAGTTGATGTGTTGAAGCAGGAAAAATGGGCAGCGTAAGGATGTGAGCGACTTTGACAAGGAACCAAACTGTGATGGCTAGACAACTGGGTCAGAGCATCTCCAACACTGCAGCTCTTGTGTGGTGTTCCCGGTCTGCAGTGGTCAGTAGCTACCAAGAGTTGTCCAAGGATGGAAAACCAGTGAACCGGTGACAGGGCAAGGCCCACTGATGCGTGTGGGGAGCAAAGGCCCCTGTTGTCTGATCCAACAGAAGAGCTTCTGTAGCTCAAACTGCTGAAAAGGTTAATGCTGGCTCTGATAGAAAGGTGTCAGAACACACAGAGCATCTCAGTATGTTGCATATGGGGCTGCGTAGCCAATGACCTGTCATAATGTTATGGCTGATCGGTGATATATACAGTCAGATCCCTAGGTATTTGGACAGTGACACAATTTTTGTACTTTTGCCTCTGTACACCATCACAATGGTTTTGAAACAGCGCAATCAAGATGTGATTGAAAAGTAGACGTTCAGCTTTAATTCAATGGGTTCTACAAAAATATCACATTAACTGTTTAGGAATTACAGCCATTCTTATACAAAGTCCCCCATTTTCAGAGGCTCAAGAGTAATTGGACAAACTATCATGATTATAAATATAATGATTATTTTTAATACTTGGTTGAAAATACTTTGAAAAAACATCCATCTTAATTTTGGTCTTAAGGACACTTTAAATCCTGTCTTGGTTCAAATGGATGTAATTCCGGCAGTGTATTCATATAAGACCAATTGCGGTTCAAATCATGTATGTTGTAATAAAAATGAAAGGTTCTCTGTGGGGTGTTTGACCTCTAATAGTTCTATGGAGCTGTTTAATTCTATGAGTGGGTGCCTGTTTAGTTTACCTTGTATGCACAAGGACGTTCACGCATATGCATGCTCACCCACATCAAGCTCCGATGAAGTGCTCCATGCGTTGAAGCTGCTAAATGGTTTCACACTATTTCACTGATCCACAGGTGGCGGTAACAAGCCAAGATGCCCAGCAATGTTCCAGCAAAGGCAGTGTAGAGGAAGACAGCTGACAAGTTTACATGAATGTAAACAAAGCTGGATTTTATGAGGAAGGAAATGCATTCAACACATTTGTTAGAGCTCAAGGATACACACAATGTGTTTTGGTGAGCAAAAAACTGACTGTAAACATAAGTTCTGTTTACAAGAAAACTCCACAAGGCCCCTTTATTTGACATTGTCTTCATACAAGTGGAGCACCAATATATTGCCAAAACTGGTTAGAAATTAGCAAAAAATATAGTCGTCACTACCACTCTGCATGAATGTTGCAATTGATTTTTTGCAGTATGGTCTGTGTCTGTGTTCTCTCATCTCATTCATAATGGAAGTGTGATGCACTGGATCCACTGGACATTTGTTTTCACGATGACAGATGTGGGTGAGACTTGCCCACTCACAACTTAGCCTATCAGGAAGAACATGCGAATTCTGTTAAAAGAAAAAATAGGATTTTCCCTTTAATACTCACTGAATAGGACAGCTGTGTTGACAGTATCTGGGGGCCCAGTGCATGTTGGGGCCTTTGTGATCAAGCTCGATTGGCGTACGCTCTGCTGCCTCTCCACTTGCACTGTCTGCTCCCTGCACTCGATTTTATCTGCTCACTGCACCAATCCAACCATTTCCACTTCTTCATTACATTATCCATCAGACTGAACTGAAGCATCTCTCTATCCCACACACCTTATTTCTGACTCTGTCTCAATTCAATTGTATTTATATAAATGGTAAATGGTCTCTTTCTTATATAGCGCTTTTCAACCGAAACGGTTCCCAAAGCGCTGTACCAGTAATCTAAGTTTTGAACAGTAGTCTTATGTTCAATCTCTCTCTTACACACACTCTCTCTCTGACA